>ML411451.1:0-35659 GCA_005239525.1 Nicotiana knightiana
AATAGTAGCTACACACGGACTCTCGTCACCTCGTGCGTACGTAGCCCCCACAAATAGTAGCACTTGATTGATTATTTCACCTATGAGGACAATTCCCCTTACAAAGTTAGAAAAGAGACTTACCTCGCTCTGAAGTTCAATAACCGACATTCCACGCCCTTCCGATGACTCTAGTCAATGCACAACACTCCAAAACTAGCCAATAATTATTCAAACCCATTAATATATACCCAATTACTCATTGTAAGCTGATTTATAAAAATTCCTAACCCCGAACGAAAAGTCGACAAAATCATCTACGGGCCCACGTGCCCGAATTCCAAAATTTTTTGAAGATAAAGACTACCCATAACTTTACGAACTCAAATATATAATTTCTTTCAATTTCATGCCCAAATTCACGGTCAAAATCCAAAAATACAAATTCTAGGTCTTCCCACCAAAACCCCAAATTTCTACATATTTTCTTGTTAAAAATCTATACATAATCAATGTATTTAACTCAAGATGTATGGCGATAGCTTACCTTTCTATATATGATGAAACCCCCTCTTCAAACCCTCCAAAAATCGGCCAAGCCAAGAGAAAAATGAAAGAAAGTGGCCAAATACCGCTTTTAAAATAACACACTGCCTAGACCCTTACCTCCGCACCTGCGATCGAACCGCTGCACCTGCGGTGGAACCGCCGCACCTGCGCACTCCCCTTGCCCGCCACGAATCTACACCTGCGTCTCCTTTTCAACATCTGCGCCTTTGCAGGTGCAGACACAACCTCGCACCAGCGCCCCAGCCAAGCCAGTCCTTTTTTCTCTTCTGCGACACTAAGGCCGCTCCTTTGGATCGACACCTACGGCCAAAACCTCGTAGGTGCGGTTACACAAGACACCAGCAACCTAGCCTTTCTCAAACTTCCAAATTCGATCCGATAACTACCTGGAATCCACCCTGGGCCCCCGGGACCCCTTCCAATCACACCAACCAGTTCTAAAACATAATGCGGACCTGCTCGAGGCTTCAAATCACAACAAATAACGTCGAAACAATAGATCGCAACTCAATTCAATCTTTATGAACTTTGAAATTCCAACTTCTACTTTCGATGCCGAAACCAATCAAATCACGTCCGATTGACCCCAAATTTTGCACACAAGTCACATTCAACATTACAGACCTGTTACAACTTTCGAAATCAGAATTTGACCCCCATATCATAATTTTCACTTCCGGTTCAATTCCTCAAAACCTTTAAATTTCTATCTTTAGTCAAATGACTCCAAAATGACCTACAGATCTCCGAACTCATTTCCAATTGCGCTCTTAACACCAGAATCACCATACGGAGCTATTCCCAGACTCAGAAGCCCAAACGGACATCAATAACACTGAAATGCACTTCAACTCAGACTTATGAAATTTCTGCTAAAATACTAACTTCTACAATATGCGCCAAAACGCTCCCAGGTCAGTTAAAACCCGCTCTAAACATGCGCCCAATTCTGGAATCATCATACGAACCTGCTGGAACCTTCGAATCCAGATTCTGAGGTCGTTTACTCAAAAATACAATCTCAATCAATTCTTCCAACTTAAGGCTTTCGAAATGAGAATTTTCTTTCCAATTCGACTCCGAACTTCACAAAATTCAGTTCTTACCATGCCCACAAATCATAATACCTGATATGAAGTTGCTCATGGCCTTAAACTGCCAAACGACATGCTGGAGATCAAAACGGCCGGTCGGGTCGTTACATTTTGTATCTATGAGCATGAGATTTTGGAGCTGTTGTGATTTGAAGGCTTGGCATGTCCAGGTGTATTTGGGCCTGCTGTAGGCTCCCTATAGTTATATCTATTCTGTAATTTACTACATTCAATTCTGGTATGTAATAATTATTTGTAATAACAATTCTGAGGTGTTAGTGAAATTTGGGAAGGGGGTTCTTATTTTATATTTGCAATAAAGTTGGGTAGAAATCCTGCCTATAGGTTTGATACTGTGTTTTTAAATGTTGTATATTAGAAATCATGCCTATAGGTACCTTATTATGTTCGGTCATCACATGCTAGCAGCCATGCCCATATGTTAAATGCTTGGTTCAATGATGTTCTATTTTTTCTTGTTAGAGACCATGCCTATAGGAAGTGATATGATTCAATATATGTTCAATATCCTGTTTTATACTGTTTAGTTCACGATTTATAGAAATCACGTCTATAGGATCTAAAATTGGATTAATTGTAGAAAGCATGCCTATAAGTTCGAATCACTTTAATTATCATTTCCGCCCGTTTATTCATAAGTTTCCAAACACTGTGCTGTTACCCTCACTAAAAATCATGCCTTTAGGATTAAAACAAGTAATTCTAGATATGTTTTTCTGTGATTTCCACTATTTATTATCGCATAAAACGCCTAGATATTATGCTAGTAAGCTTAATCTCATTATGCTAAAAAACAGTAGGCAAACTTATATAGGTTTTGGCAATCGCACTAAGAAACTGGATTTGCGTATGAGTATCTGCTCATTCATTTAATATCACATAGAGATCTTGCCTATAGGATTCTACTTTAATTAATTAAAATCTGTCAACATGTTAATCAGTTTGGCGTGCATTTGATGTCTAAATTCGGAGGCTAACTTGAGCCCATACTTGTTTTTATTTGAAAGTCCTAAACTGTTTTTGTATGTCACTTAGTAGTTTCTTTTTTGAGCAGCCTAAGTTAAGGTCTAGAACCACCCTGAAATAGAGGTCCAAATGCCTCCTGGACCATAGGCCTTAGACGGGTAGTGCATGCATAGGGTAAGACTTAGAATTCACTAGATAGCTTTAGGTAAACAACTTTGTCACGACCCCAAATCCTAACTGGTCGTGATGCCGCCTATCGTGGAACTAGGCTAGCCACTATCACGTAACTACACATCTATTTTAATATAATTTCTCAAAAATCATAATAATAAGCATAAAATATTCTAAGTCTTTAACAAAGCATGATATAATCTAACAGTCTAAACTATTCCGCAGAACTGGAGTCAATTGATCACGAGCATCTAAGAATAATACTAACACTGCTAATTTCATAATACACTGTCTTAGAATAAAATACTAAATACTAATGAAGGAAGGGAAATGGAGAAGTTGTGGACGCTGGACAGCTACCTCGAAATCCCAAAGCTGACGATGAATGATCTCAGATGGCTACTGCTCAGAACCAGTACCTAGATCTGCACACAGAGGTGCAGGGAGTAATGATGAGTACGCCAACTCAGTAGTAATTAAAATAAATCAAGTCTGAAGATAAGACAACACACATCACAAAACACCAATCCACATATAGTAAGACACAGAGTATTAATACAGTATACATTTAATACATAAGTTGAAAACCAATTTCCGTAAAAAGAATCCTTTGAGCAAGTATAATTTCCAGTAGTTCTCAGTAAAATTCCCAAAATATCAGTATAAAATATGAAATGAATCATAATCAAAACTCAGGAAAATATCATTATAAATCCGCCCCTCGAGCCAAATAATCACTCGTAAATCAATCACTCAACACCTCACAATCACTCAGTAACAGTCACTCAGCACCTCACAGTCACTCATGCCTCCCAATCACTCATCACTCGCACTCAGTAGGTACTTGCGCTCACTGGGGGTGTACAGACTCCAGAGGGGTTCTTACAGCCCAAGCGCTACAAACAAGCCAAATCATGGCATCAATCACTCAGGCTCTCGGCCTCTCTTATATCATCAATGTCCTCACAATATTGGCCCTCGGCCTCACTCAGTCAGACACTCTCAACATGCCACTGGGGTTCTCGACCCAAAATAATATTTCATTTCAAGAAATAATATCAATAAACTCTGAGTGTCAAAACAATTTATCAGGAAAGACTGAGTGAAAAATCATAATTTCTAAGTGAGAAATATCAGGAAACTAGGCCCCAAGGGGTTAAGACAGATCAGCACTAGGCCCCAAACGTGGCTTACAACCCAAATATATACAAACATAGTAATACGATAAAACATATGCTTGGAAAGTGGTTTCGCAACTCAATAGTTGCCTAAAAAGGAACAAATTTCTGAATTTCAAATTTGTGCACGCCCCACACTCGTCATCCAGTGTGTGCGTCACTCCAAAACCGTGAAAGTATGTAAAGTCCGTTGTTTCATACCCTCGGGACAAGATTTAAAGACATTACTTACCTCAAACTAGCCCGAAAAATTACTCCGCAACACGTTTGCCCCACGAATCAACTTCCGAATGATCCAAATCTATCAAGTTCAGATTTTTCACATCAAAATATGCTAGGGGAATGAAGCCCAATCGAAAAATATCAACTTTATGCACAAAACCGAAACTAGCCAAAACCCGACCCTGGACCCACATCTCGGAACTCGAAAAAGTCTATACCAAAATGATCCTTATCATCTCACGATTCCGTACATATAAAGAACTCTGTAATCGGAGTCCAAATTACCCCTCAAATCACCCCTAGAAGGTCTATTAAACTCAAGCCCTAGTTTCCCTTTTTTCCACTGATTTTCCCTAATTAAAAACTGTTATATTGATCCTTAATCACATATTTAACTTAAAAATAGGAAGAAATGACTTACCTAGTGTTGCTTGGTGAAAATCCCTCCTTGAGCTCTCCAAAATCATCCAAGCCAAATGAAAGAAATGAAAGAAATGAGCCAAAACTCGCTTTTAAAACAATCTGCCCAGGCTTCATCGAGTTGTACCTTGTGCTGTGCTGGTTACATCCTATTATAATTTTCTCCTGCTGTACACCTTCTATTAAAACGCCCATAACTTCTTATAGAAATATCCAAATGACAAACGGTTTAAATATTTAGAAACTAGAATCGAAGATCTTTGATTTGATAGGTTATATACCATATAACTATTTATATATTTCGAGATATGAGCTTCCAAAGTCGGCTCCATGCATCAGTAAATTCTATCAAAACTGCTTCACCATCCATCTTCAATCGATCATAACTTTCTGGAAACTACAATGCAAGAGCTATAACTTTTATGTTTTGCAAATTTTCAGATTCCTTGTAGATTTTGATATATATGCCTCTAAAATCAGCTCCCCGATGCACCAGTTGCTGTCCAAAAGTGCAGCAAAAATTTCTCTAGTTTTTTTTTTTGTTCGAAATTCATTTTGTTAACCTTCCGAAATCCACCCGAGGCCCTAGGGACCTTAACCAATTATACCAACATGTCCCAAAACATGATACGAACTCGCTCGAGGCCTCAAATCACATCAAACAACGTCGCAATCATGAAACACACCCCAATTTAAGCTTAATGAACTTTAGAACTTGAAACTTCTACATTCGATGCTGAAACCTATCAAATCACGTCCAATTAACCGCAAATTTTTCACACAAGTAATATTCAACATTATGGACCTGCTCCAACTTTCGGAATTGGGATCCGACCCCGATATCAAAAAGTCAAACTGTCGGTCAAACTTCTCAAAAACCTTCAAATTTCAATCTTTAGCCAAATGACTTCAAAATGACCTACGAACCTCCGAATTCACTTCCGATCGTGCTCCCAACTCCAGAACCACCATACGGAGCTAATCCGACACTCGGAATCCCATACGGACATCAATAACACCTAAATGCACTTCAACCCAGACTTATGAAATTGCTTCTAAATTGCTAACTTCTACAATTTGCACCGAAATGCTCCCGGGTCACCCAAAACCCGATCCGAACATACACCCATGTCCGAAATCATCATACGAACCTGCTGGAACCTTCGAATTCTGATTCCAAGGCCGTTTACTCAAAAATCCAATCCTAGTCAGTTCTTCCAACTTAAGGCTCCCGAAATGTGAATTTTCTTTCCAAGTTGACTCCGAACTTCCTGAAACTCAATTCCGACCATGCCTACGAGTCATATTACCTGAAACGAAGCTTCTCACGGCCTCAAACTTCCAAACAACGCGTTAGACCTCAAAACGACCGGTCGGGTCGTTATATTCTCCCCCATTAAACATGCGTTCGTCCTCGAATGTGCTAAGAACTGCTCTGGAGTTGCCTGAAGTCACTGTTTAACACTTCGTGCACCTACCCGTGCTACCACTACTCAGTTGAATACATTAGGTTGATCAAATCTGAAGACATTCTCTTTTATCCAAACAATAAGCTCAGAACCAAGTTCCAACACCTGAAATTCTCTGCCAGGCCTGTTTCCAATATATAAACACTGTATCAACTACCGCACGAGGTACCAAAACATGATTGCATACCTTTTCCGAATTTAGCACCATACACCGCATATTTCATCATCCAACCACGATGGCATTCCCTGAACCTTAATACCCAAAATTCCACGAATCTGATGCTCCCAATGCACCGTATGATATATATATATATATATATATATATATATATAATGCTGTCAATACCACCATAACGGAGGAGACGTGTAGAAATTTCTAACCAATTGCAGAGTTAACCAAACATTGAAATCTTTACCCTTGGCTAAAATCATCATCTCGTTACGAACCAAATAATGGCAATTGTCCTGTAATATACTTTCACATAATCTTATTGCACTGATCCATGATCCATAAATCTCGTCTCACCCAGGATGAACTGCTCAGTACCAGACATGACCATCAGTCTCACACGATGCCACAATGCGCCAATAGGCCACAACTCGAACATGATACATAAGGAAAAGAATTAGGAACTATAATGCTGGCGATAGCACCACAACGGAGGAGACGTGTAGAAACTTCTAACCAATTGCAGAGTTAACCAAACATTGAAATCTTTACCCTTGACTAAAATCACCATCACGTTACGAACCAAATAATGGTAATTGTCCTATAATACACTTCACATAATCTTATCGCACTGATCCATGATCCATAATCTCGTCTCACCCAGGATGAACTGCCACAATACCAGACATGACCATCAGTCTCACACGATGCCACAATGCGCCAATAGGACACAACTCGAACATGATACATAAGGAAAAGAATTAGGAAGGGATTACTCAACTCACATAACTAATATGAACTTTCCTCAGAAAATAGGAAGTAAAACACAAGAAAAATAATTATAGGGAACCGTACTCAATATCAACACTGTTGCGGCGTGCAACCCAATCCAAATAATATACCTGTGGTAGTGTGCCACCCGATCCCATAATAAAATTCACATAAGGAGATATACACCGAGATGAATTGCTCCCCGCTACAAATTACCGAATATCGGTCACAAGCACGCTAAGTGTATAACACCATCCTGGGGAGACCGATAGAGCCATACACTACCAAACTCGAGCACAACTGAGGTGCGATATATATACTCTGAATCTCAAGAGCTCTCCTGCTCACATAACCTCATCACTACACGGAGACTCAACACACAAGGATTATCTAGCCATTTCACAACTCACACGGCACAATCATAATATTACATGTATTAGACGAAGACGGAACAACATCTGATATTCCAACGACCCTTCTTGTGAAGCGCCATACTGGAATGAACACACCTGATTCACATGGAGCCCACAACGACATTGAATGCATTCACAACCCTCAAGCCGATTCCGCTCACACTGAACTAGGCTAATAGATTTACCTGGGTCCATAATAACCCACTTCCTCTCATAACACGCAAGAACAATCATCATAGCCGGTACAAACACCCCACAATCCACAACCAACTGAACCGAACGCCTTCCAGGCATAAATTCTCGAATAATCAATATTACACTCCCTTATACTTGGTCTAAATATTCAATCAATCAGGTGTCTACATGTCACACTTATACAATCTTCCTATGGTCACACTCCCACGACCTTTCACACAAAGTAACAAGTCTGCACATCCATACCACTGACCACACTAACACTGTAAAACAAATCAAGAACCCATAACTAGGATACAAAGCCTCTTTCACCAAACACCGATCTCAGGTGACACTGAAGACAACATCAGTTTACTCTAAACATTCAACTCACTGAAGACAACACCAGTTTCCTTGATCATTCGAGCTCATGACATCCTTATGAACACCGAACCGCAATCTCAATTCTTACTCCCATTTACATACTGTTTACTGCACCTAACATGCCAATATGAGATAGCGCAAGAATTCCATCATAACTCCTGAACCACTAATAGGGTGAACACCCCTTCATATAGGAACCCTTTTTTTCTCACCTCAATTCAAGAGAACCATAACAACACACGAGTGAAATCTCACAATCACCATGCATGCAAATCCTTAAGTAGTGGTCTATACCACCATAAACCTTTCGGGATCCGCCTACACCTGACAGGACATAACATTTGAATGCTTCCAAATAAAATTTATACGACGGCTGACAAGCCCAGCACACACCGGCACAAACCACACTCATAACTCAATAGACCCTCTCCACTCAACTCTCGGAACTCCAAGCATAGCTAGGGTCACGGTCTTAGCGTGACAATCAAGAATAGCATGACATGGGAATAACCAATCTATGCCCACTATCACATCAAAATCAACCATGCTGAGCAACAAGTCCACTCGGGTCTCTAGACCCCCAATAAATACCACACATGACCGATATACACGGTCTACAAAAATAGTATCGCCCACTAGAGTTGACACATGAATATATGTAGCTAAAGACTCACGGGGCATACTCATAAAGTGAGCAAAATATGACGAAACATAAGAGTATGTGGAACAAGGGTCAAATAAAGACAAAGCATCACTGTGACAGATGGAGATAATACCTGTAATCACCGCATCAGAGGCAATAACATCAGGCCTAGATGGGAGTGCATAGATACGTGGCTGACCTCCACCTGCTCGACCTCCCCCTCTAGGGCAGCCTCTAGCTGCGTGATCACCACCCCTAGCTACCTAGGTAGGTGATGAAGTGACTAGGGCCGATGTCGAGGGCTGAACCCTCTGCTGAGAGGAACTACCCAGACGACGAGGACACTGCCTCCATATATGTCCAAACTCTCCACAATCAAAACAACTACCTAGAGCTGGAGATGGGGACTAAAGGGAACCCCTACTACCAGAATAGCTACCGGATGAACCATGCATAGAAGATTCCTGGAATGATGATGCTCTGGAGGAACTCTGAGCTGGAAGGGCACTAAAGGATAAATGTCCCTGATGAGAGCTGCGGGGACCCTGCCCTGAAGATGCGCCACTATAAGCTGGGTGAACTGGCTGAGGAGGTCTAAATGGGCAACCTCTGTTGTGCTGAAATTTCCCTCTAGAAGGGGCACCACTGAAGCTACCTGATCCCCGAGGCCTCTTGACCTCCCTCTCCTCTCGTTCCTGTCTACGAACTGACTCAATATCCCGAGCAATGTCTACAACCTGCTCAAATGTGGCTCCAGAAACCCTCTCCCTGGTCATCAAAATGCGGAGATGGTAAGTGAGGCCATCTACAAATGTCCTAATCCTCTCCCTATCAGTAGGGACTAAATCAGAAGCATGCCGAGCCAACTCAGAAAGCCGTATCTCGTACTGTGTAACTGACAGCTCTCCCTAGCGCAGCTACTCAAACTGTCTGCGCTGCTCCTCCCTGTGGGACTGAGGAACATACTTCTCTAGAAAGATCGTGGAAAACTGCTGCCATGTGAGTGGTGCTGAACCAACCGACCTACGCCTCTCAAATGCCTCCCACCAAGTGAAAGTAGCACCAACAAATTGAAATGTAGAAAATGAGACCCTGTTGGTCTCCAAAATACCCACAGTACGTAGTATCCTATAGCACTTATCTAGAACCCTTGGGCATCCTCGCCCTCTGTACCGCTGAAAGTCGGAGGCTGAAGTCTGTTGAACCTCTCCAGCCTGCGCTGCTCATCCTCAGGCATAGCAGGAACCACATAGTTCTGAACTAGGGCAACCGACAGGGTTGGGACTACCCCCGGTGCCTGAATACCCTGTATAACCGGCTCAGGTGTCCGGACAGCTGGAGTCTGAATGCCTCCCCCGGCTTGAGCTGCAGTGGCAGAAGTAGAAATAGCAACTGCCTGAGCTAAACTGGTACACACCGTGAATATCTGAGCCAGGGTATCCTGAAGACCCGGAATAGCAATAGGCACTGCCAATGCCTGAGCCTGTCCCGCTGGAGTACCCTCAGCGGGAACCTGATGCTGAATGACAGAGGGATCCTATGGTACTGTCCCGGCTACTACACGGGCTGGTCCCCTAACTTCACCACAGCCCCAACCCCTTGTGGGTCTGGCTGGTGTTTGGTCACCCTGATCGGTATTGCGTGTCCTCACCATTTGTGAAAGAATGAAACGACATGAGTTTAGATTTCAAGAACCAATTAACTAGCACGAAAGATTTCAATAAAATGAGATTTCTTTTTTGCCTAAGAGTTCTGCAGCCTCTCGAAGATAAGTACAGACGTCTCCATACCGATCTGCAAGACTCTACTAAACCTGCTGATGACTGTTGAGTCCTATGTAACCTAGAGCTCTTATACCAACTTGTCACGATCCCAAATCCTAACTGGTTGTGATGGCGCATATCGTGGAATTAGGCTAGCCACTATCACGTAACTACACATCCATTTTAATATAATTTCTCAAAAATCATAACAATAAGGATAAAATATTCTAATTCTTTAACAAAGCATGATATAATCTAACAGTCTAAACTATTCCCCAGAACTGGAGTCAACTGATCACGAGAATCTAAGAGTAATACTAACACTGCTAATGTCATAATACACTGTCTTAGAACAAAATACTAAATACTAATGAAGGAAGGGAAATGGAGAAGCTGTGGACGCTGGACAGCTACCTCAAAATCCCAAAGCTGACGATGAATGATCTCAGATGGATACTGCTTAGAACCAGTACCTGGATCTGCACACAGAGGTGCAGGGAGTAATGATTAGTACTCCAACTCAGTAGTAATGAAAATAAATCAAGTCTGAAGATAAGAAAACACACAACACAGAACACCAATCCGCATATAGTAAGATACGGAGTATTAATACAGTATACATTTAATACATAAGTTCAAAACCAATTTCCGTAAAAGGAATCATTTGAGAAAGTATAATTTCCAGTATTTCTCAGTAAAATTCCCAAAATATCAGTATAAAAGATTAAATGAATCATAATCAAAACTCAGGAAAATATCATTACAAGTCCGCCCCTCGAGCCAAATAATCACTCGTAAATCAATCACTCAGCACCTCACCGTCACTCAGTAACAGTCACTCAGCACCTCACAGTCACTCATGCCTCCCAATCACTCGTCACTCGTCACTCGCACTCAGTAGGTACCTGTGCTCACTGGGGGTGTACAGACTCCGGAGGGGCTCTTACAGCCCAAGCGCTACAAATAAGCCAAATCATGGCATCAATCACTCAGGCTCTCGGCCTCTCTTATATCATCAATTTACTCACAATATTGGCCCTCGGCCTCACTCAGTCAGACACTCTCAACATGCCACTCGGGCCATAAATAAATAGGGTGCTCGACCCAAAATAATATTTCATTTCAAGAAATAATATCAATAAACTCTGAGTGTCAAAACAATTTATCAGGAAAGACTGAGTGAAAAATAATAATTTCTAAGTGAGAAATATCAGGAAAATAGGCCCCAAGGGGTTAAGACAGATCGGCACTAGGCCCCAAATGTGGCTTACAACCTAAATATATACAAACATAGTAATACTATAAAACATATGCTTGGAAAGTGGTTTCGCAACTCAATAGTTGCCTAAAAAGGAACAAATTTCTGAATTTCCAATTCGTACAGGCCCCACACTCATCATCCAGTGTGTGCGTCACTCCAAAACCATGAAAGGATGTAAAGTCCGGGGTTTCATACCCTCAGGACAAGATTTAAAGACATTACTTACCTCTAACTAGCCCGAAAATCTACTCCGCAATAGGTTTGCCCCTCGAATCAACTTCTGAATGCTCCAAATCTATCAAGTTCAGATTTTTCACATCAAAATATGCTAGGGGAATGAAGCCCAATCGAAAAATATCAACTTTATGCACAAAATCCGAAATTAGCCAAAACCCGACCCCCGGGTCCATGTCTCGGAACTCGAAAAACTTTATACCAAAAGGATCCTCAACATCTCACGATTTCGTACATATAAAGACGCTAAAATCGGAGTCCAAATGACCCCTTCAAATCACCCCTAGAAGGTCTCTTAAACTCAAGCCCTAGTTTCCCTTTTTTCCACTGATTTTCTCTAATTAAACACTGTTAATTTGATCCTTAATCACATATTTAACTCAAAAATAGGAAGAAATCACTTACCTAGTGTTGCTTGGTGAAAAAAATCCCTCCTTGAGCTCTCTAAAATCGTCCAAGCCAAATAAAAGAAATGAAAGAAATGGGCCAAAACTCGCTTTTAAAACAATCTGCTCAGGCTCCAAAGTCCCATGCATCAGTAAATTTTGTCGAAACTACTTCACCATCTATCTTCAATCGATCATAACTCTCTGATGCAATGTATAAATCATGAATAGTTTAACTTTCTGGAAACTAGAATGCAAGGATTAACACTTTTATGTTTTGAATTTTTTTAGATTCCTTATAGATTTTGATATATGTGCCTCCAAAATCAGCTTCCCGATGCACCAGTTGCTGTCCAAAAGTGCAGCAGAAATTTCTGCAGTTTTTTTTCGTCGGAAATTCATTTCGTTAACCTTCCTAAATCCACCCGAGGCCCTCGGGACCTTAACCAATTATACCAACATGTCCCAAAATATGATACGAACTCGCTCGAGGCCTCAAATCACATCAAACAATGTCAAAATCATAAATCACACCCCAATTCAAGCTTATTGAACTTCAGAACTTGAAACTTCTACATTCGATGCCGAAACCTATCAAATCACGTCCTATTAACCTAAAATTTTTCACAAAATTCATATTCGACATTATGAACCTGCTCCAACTTTCGGAATTGGATTCCGACCCCGATATCAAAAAGTCAAACTCTCGGTCAAACTTCTCAAAAACATTCAAATTTCTATCTTTAGCCAAATGACTACAAAATGACCTATGAATCTCCGAATTCACTTCCGATTGCGCTCCCAACTCCAGAATCACCATACGGAGCTAATCCCAGACTCAAAATCCCAAACGGACATCAATAACACCAAAATGCACTTCAACCCAGACTTATGAAATTTCTTCTAAAATGCTAACTTCTACAATTTGTGCCGAAATGTTCCCAGGTCATCCAAAACCCGATCCGAACATACGCCCAAGTCCGAAATCATCATACGAACCTGCTGGAACCTTTGAATCCTATTTTTGAGGTTGTTTACTCAAAAATCCAATACTAGTCAATTCTTCCAACTTAAGGCTCCCCAAATGAGAATTTTCTTTCCAAATTGACTCCGAACTTCCTGAAACTCAATTTCGACCATGCCTAAGAGTCATAATACCTGAAATGAAGCTGCTCACGGCCTCAAACTGATGAACGATGCGTTTGAGCTCAAAACGACTGGTCGGGTCGTTACAAAGTTAAATATAGTAATCAGGTAGCAAGAGATGATAGTCTAGGCCGCTGAATAATATGAGTAACACCCCGTCTTGAGGGAGTTACGAAGTATTATTTATGTTGCACGGGGTGATCCTTTAGGCTAAAAAACTCAGGACCCCCATTTCTGTTTAAACTAATTCTTTTATTTGTCCAAGTGTTTCTTTTCTCTTAGACTAATTCATATAATTCGAGTTCGGCCGGAACCCACCATTGTGGATCTCGAGGAGTGCCTAACACCTTTTCCTCAAGGTAATTTGAGCCCTAACCTGGTCTTTGGTGACGCAAACTGGTTAATCCAGAGTTATTTGCAAATAGGTTCCCTAACGCACCTTAATCCGTTAGGTGGCGGCTCTCTCTTTTAATACCCTTCCTTTAAAATATTTTTCATATGTCGAAACCTGATTTCGCGAGAAAAATAGGCGCGACAGCATGGCGACTCTACTGAGGATTTCCTTAGGCTCTTACCATAATGAACTTGGTCTGTATGAATTAGTCTCTCTCGATAAACACGTCTTTGTTATTAATTTGAACATCCCGCTCCCATTCTTTTCCACATGCACCCCGCTTCCCTATTTTCCCCTTTATATTAACTTAGATGCAGTTCCTCACTTAATTTGGTCATAATATTCATCCCCTTCGTTATTTCCCAATTATGTTCACTTGCTCCAATTTTTAAAAAATATTTGTTATGTCTTTCCCAATCCCTACCCCTTTTATCGCTTTATTATAATTTTTCCATTATACGAACTAAATCCTTTCTTCTTTTTCTTTCTTTTCTGTCTTTCCATTTATTAAATACTACAATTTTCTCTTCATCTTGCAAAATACTTGACAACGTGTTGTTTTATCTTTGCATAATTACATGCTCTACATCATATTCCACTCGTGCGCAATAAATACCATAGCGACACTTGATAAATATCCGCGCTCTTCATATGTCACCCTTTTAAATTTAGAAAGGCTTATTTGCGATAAAACTAGTCGATCAGTGGTGCAATCGATGGTTCCGTCCCTTTCCCTCTCAAGTTGTCCACTTGAGGGTACCGGTCTAGACTTTTATAGGTGTCACGACCCAATTTTAACCTAGGTCGTGATGGCGCCTATCGTGATACAAGGCAATCCTATTAACCAAAATATTACTACCAATTTAATTATAAGAGTTTAACAAAAAAAAACATTTCCAAAACATTTCAATACCTTGATCCGCACGGATAACTCACATGCAATAATAAAATATCTCACAACAGGCCCTCGGCCTCACTCAGTCATGTACCTCTCCAGCCTCACAATTCACAACAAATGATGGAACATAGCCCAAATCAAATATCACAACATATCAGCAAAATAACATAGACTGAGATAAACATATATAGAATTTCTATGATTGAGTGCAAATAATGTGAGCATGAATAGAGCCTAAGCATGATCTCTAGCATGAAGGTAGTCAAGTTCAATAACATGAAAATACGTAACACATATAATGGACATTAGGCCTCACGGGACGGACCAAGTCTCAATCCCTCGTGGTGAACACCCACACGACCATCACCTAGCATGGGTATCACCTCCAAATAGTCACATGATATCAAATTCTCCGTGTTCATACCCTCAAAGCCAGAGTTAAAATTGTTATTTACCTTAACAACGTAATATACTACTCCGGGATGCCCTCATCTCTGGAATCAATCTCCAAAAGCTCCGAATCTATACATAATCAGAATAATACTATCAACATAGGCTAAAGAATCGAATTCTACAAGAAAAACTACATAAATAGGCCAAAAATCCAAAATCGACCAAAACTTGACCCTTGGGCCCACGTCTCGAAACCAGTCAAAAATGGCAGAAACGGAATCCACGCCCTCTCCTGAATCTAACCATATAAAATTCATCAAAATCCAAATTTGTTTGGTCCCTCAAATCCTCACTTAAAACTCTCCAAAACTCAAGTCCTAACTCCCTCAATTTTACCCTAAACTCCTACAATTTTCATGGCTAATCAGTGCGGTGGGAGTCTGAGTGCCTCCCCCAGCCTGAGAAGTAGTTGTGGCCATACTAATTGAATTCGCTTGAGAAAGACCCGTACATACTGATTGAATCTGGGCCAGGGCTTCCTGAACGCCTGGAATAACAATAGGCACATGTGGTGCCTGAGCTGGTCCCATCGGAACATCCACCTCCGGGACCTGATCCTGAGTGGGGACAACTGGAGGATCTGCAGATGCTGCCCCAACTGCTGTGCTGGCGATATCTCCGCCCCTACCATGGCCTCTACCGCGGCCTCGTCCTCTCGCGGCACAAGCTTATGACTGTCCCTCTTGACTGGTAGCACGATTCCTCACCTTCTGTGAGAAAATGAATAATAGATGTTTAGTTACCAGAACAAACGGAATGCGCGACAAGAATCCAAGAATATGAAATTTTCCTAAAGGTTCTGCAGCCTCTCGAAGATAAGTATAGACTCCGTACCGATCCGCAAGACTCTACTAAACCCGCTCATGACTCGTGAGACCTATGTAACCTAGGCTCTGATACCAACTTGTCACGAACTAATTTTAACCTAGGTCGTGATGACACCTATTGTGATACAAGGAAAGCCTATTTCCCACAACATTACTACCATTTTAATTATAAGAGTTTAACAAAAAAAACATTTTCAACAATCCAATTACTTATTTCCACAATTAAGTACAAATAGGGGTAAACAAGTAATTTATATGAATCAATGAATGCTACAAAGAAATCAACAAGTAAATGCAGCAACAACAAAAATAAATGAAACCTCACAGCAATGTCACTCCATTACTCAACACTCAGCACTCATCACTCACCACTCAGCACTCACCACTCAATACACACTCTCTATAGGTACCTGCGCACACTAGGGGTGTACAGACTCTGGAGGGGCTCCTACAGCCCAAGCGCTAATCTGTAAGGACAACTCGCATGCTGCACGGACAACTCACGTGCCATAATATTAATATATTGATCCGCACGGTCAACTCACGTGCTACACGGAAAACTCGCGTTCTATGGTATCAATACATGGATCCACACGGATAACTTACGTGCACTAATTAAATATCTCACAACAGGCCATTGGCCTCACTCAGTCATGTACCTCTCCAGCCTCACAATTCATAACAAATGAGGGAACACAACCCAAATCAAATATCACAGCATATCAACAAAATAACATAGACTAAGGTAAACATGTATAATAATTTCTATGACTGAGTGCAAATAATGTGAGCATGAATAAAGCCTAAGCATGATCTCTAGCATGAAGGCAGTCAAGTTCAATAACATGAAAATATGAACACAGATAATGGCCATTAATACTCACATCCTCATGGGACGGACCAAGTCTCAATCACTCGCGGTTTACACCCACACGCCCGTCACCTAGCATGGGTATCACCTCCAACCAGTCACATGATCTCAAATTCTCCGGGTTCATACCCTCAATAGAGTTAAAATTGTTACTTACCTTAACAGCGTAAAATTCTACTCCGGGATACCCTCGTCTCTGGACTCGGTCTCCAAAAGCTCTCAATCTATCCATAATCAGAATAATACTATCAACATAGGTTAAAGAATCAAATTCCACAAGAAAAACTACATGAATAGGCCAAAAATCTGAAATCGGCCAAAACCTGGCCCCCAGGCCCACGTCTTGAAACTACTCCAAAATGGCAGAATCAGAATCCTCACACTCTCCCGAGTCTAACCATATAAAATTCATCTGAATCCGACTCCGTTTGGTCTCTCAAATCCTCACTTAAAACTCTCCAAAACTCAAGCCCTAACTCCCTTAATTTTATCCTAAACCCCTACAATTTTCATGGCCAATCAATGGAAAAACATCATAAACACGCGTAAATAAACCCAAATAACTTACCTCAGTGATATTTCTCAATTCTCCCTTGAAAAACACTGCCCAAAGATCAAACCCTTTCAACAATGGTGGAAAAAAAGAAAAAATTCGCGAAAGATTACTTCTATAGGTTTCTGCCAGGGATTCCGCACCTGCGACCATATTCTTTGCACCTACGGTTCTGCATCTGCGGTCCCAAGAGTGCATCTGCGAAAATCACTTAAATGCCCAAGCTTCGCACCTGCGGGCTCGCATGTGCGACACTCCTTCCGCACGTGCGCCAACTGCCCAGCTGACCAATTCCGCATCCGCTATAAGACTCCCGTATCTGTGACCATCACACTTGCGGTCCCCAATCCACAGGTGTGGACACATCAGAAGACTGTGCACTAACAGATTTCCAACAGTTCAAAGTTCACAAATTTCAATCTGTTAACCATCCGAACCACAATCGAGCCCTTCGGTACCTAAACCAATAATTTCCACAAGTCATATATCACTAGCTGAACTTAGTCAAACCTTCGAAACACCCAAAACAACACTAAAACACCGAATCAACCTCGGATTCAAGCCTAAGAACTTCTAAACTTCCAAAATACGTCAACGACGCCGAAACCTATCAAACCACGTCTGAATAACCTCAAATTTTTCACACATGTTAAAAATGACTCTACAAACCTATTCCAACTTCCATAATTCCATTCCGACCCCGATACCTAATTTTTCATTGCCGACCAAAATTGCCAAATTTTTAACTTTCGCCAATTCAAGACTAATTCTACCACGGACCTCAAATTACATTCCGGACACACTCCTAAGTCTAAAATCACCCAACGAAGCTAACCGAATCATAAAAATCCAAATCGGAATTCGTTTACTCATAAGTCAACTTCCGATTGACTTTTCTAACTTAGCTTTCTAACTAAGAGACTAAGTGTTCATTTCACTCCAAAACTACTCCTGACCCAAACCTATCTACTCGATACAACTCAACACACCTGAACAACACATAAAGAAGCAAAAATGGGGGAACCGGGGCTATAACTCTTGGAACAAATGACCGGGTCGTTACAATAAAAAACCCCGCTCTGATGTTAACTGTGCATGCATCATGTCTGAACCTAGTACGGGTTAGAATTTTGTCCGTATAATAACCCTCTAAGGTAAGCCTTGTCCAAATCCCAGCGGGATTTCCATAATTCCAATGGGCACAATCATGATATGTTCATTATTTGGAGAAAATGTGACGATATGTTAATCATTAATCTGTAAACACTCATCCGGAGGGTGAGAGGGATAACATTATTTGTTTTGCAGAAATGAGGCACGAAGTCCCCAGGTTCGACATGGTCCGAAGTATCTCACCTCTGTTATTAGACTGGAGCGAGAATCTCTCTCCAAGCGACAAAAACCATGTGAAAAGAATTCTTGAAAATCTACCGTCTTTGCTGGACATTCAGCCAAACAATTTACTAATCAAGGTTACTATTATGTTCTGGGATGAAAAAAGGGTTGTTTATTGTTTTGGTAATATAGATATAACTCCCCTTCTTGAGGAAATATGAGGTTTTTCCGGGCTTCCCTGGTATAGCTCTGGACTATTTGTACCAGAAAATCGTACTTCTAGAGGGTTTCTAAAAATGATGGGTCTAAGAAAGAATGACGAGTTAGTTTGCCTGAAGAAGTCTTACATACCTTTCGACTTCCTTTACGAGCGTTATGGGCACAACACATCCAACCATATCTATCATGATGAGTTTTCCATCACTTCTCTCGGTTGGAGTCATCGCCGGGTTTTTGTGTTCATCGTCTGATTTCTAGGGATGATAGTATTCTCAATTAAAGGAGACAGGATCCACACTCGTTTGGCTATGGTCACCAAGACCTTAATGGAAGTAATTGAGGGACAAACATACACTATCGTCCCAATAATCATGGCAGAGATACACCGAGCCTTAGACCGTTGCAAGAAGGGATTTAGGCATTTTGAGGGTTGTAATCTGTTACTGCAAATATGGTTGTTGGAACATCTTCAAAGAGGACAGTACCGTTAAGTTTTTTTGTGGCGACCATGGAATGACCACATAACTTTTCACCATCCAAAATGAATGACTTTCATCCAAAACAGATTTGCACAACCGGAAACGCTGCAGATTGGGTACATTTCTTTAGCAATTTCACTGATGACAAGGTCCATTGGATGTTCGAGTGGTTCCCTACTAGCGAGTTCATTATCAGGTCAAGAGATGTTCGTCATTTAGTGTTGATTGGGTTGAGGGGTATCTATCCTTATGCTCCTATCAGGGTCATAAGACAGGCCGGTAGAAAGCAAGTCATACCATGAGTTTCCAAGATGGTTCACTATAAAGCAGACTTTCAGGGTGATGTCATTCCATTCAAGTGTAAGGAAAAACACATGTGGCATCTGAAGATCATTGTGGAAAAAGATACCATCACACCAGATTGATACCACGCTGCTCATGTATATTTCTACCTATCATGGTTGGATGATGACATAGGGGGAGAAGTCAAGCTGGGGATTGATCGAGGAAGCAGGGTCATAGACGACGCTGCTGAAGCATAAATAAAATGCAAGAGGTTGCACAAAAGAATCTTTGAGTCTGAGGCTAGACATCTTGAATAACACAAGGTAGACATGGAATTAATCAATGAATGGAGAGGAATTGCTACAGAATCAACAGAAAGGTTAGAGTATTTAGAGCAGGGTCTGATGGAGCTTGAAGGGAAGATGAGGAAAACGATCGTGGATTGCCAGAGAGCAGAGCGAAATGAAGGAGGACACCTAGCAAGGAGTATCTGTTGCTGGACATGCACGACCTGGGGAATCTGATCGATGGGGCTAAGAAGGCCAAGCTTGGAGAAGGCCCATCAGGGACCAAGTAGATTATAATTGTTGTTTACTTGTATTTCTAGAGTCGTTTTAGAATTTGATTGTAATAAGGCAAATGCCACTAGTAACTCCTTTTGATTATTGTTTTAAAGGTTTGATCTCTTTATTACATTAATGAAATGAGGCAATTGTCGGCACTAAGTTTCTCCAAATCTGTATGTCGCTAGACCTACCTCGAGCACAATGAGGTCCCCAAATTAGGACACGAATTTATAATTCTGCAATACATATTTAAATACTGCAAATATCGTTTCAAAATTCCCTACTGATTTGTTTACCTTTTTTTGTTTTGATTATTCCCACCCCCTAAGGTTGGTTCGTGCATACCGGTATCATCAGCATATCATACCAGATCCAGAGGTCCTCCACCTCCTGCTCCACCAAATGATCCTAAAAATAAGGGAAAAGCTAAGATGGATGACACGAGCGGTATCAGGAAAGACAACGCTATGCATGCATAAAATGTTGAAACTTCATATGGTCGGAGTACTCTGGCACATAATGATTTGGTTCTATGATTGTGCCGAGCATTACTATTTCTTATCTTGATGAACTAACAACTGTGACTTGTAATGAGATAACACAACATAAGGATAGTGACTCGGAAGAGGTAGAAGGAGAAGATGTGATAGGAAATTGTTAGAGAAGTTGAGAATTTTGAAAATAAGCCTAAGTCCAACCTGGACGAAACTGCGATAGTCAACTTGGGCGATTCTGCAACAGTCAAAGAGACTCGCATAAGCATTCACTTGTCACCAACAGAGAAGGAAGAGTACACTTGTCACCATCACACCTTATGAAGAACGGTACTATCTGTTGGAATGCACTTGATGTGCCCTGACATGGATAACCCAGAAGTTAAGGCACTACTTGTGTGCCTATACCACATATCTCATATCAAGGATGGATACTTTGAAGTACATCTTCCAGAAGCCTATGCCTACAGGAAATCTGGCCAAATGGAAAATATTGTTGAGTGAATTTGACATCATCTATATAACTCAGAAGACAGCCAAGGGACAGGCATTAGCAGATCATCTTGCGGAAAGACCTGTAGGGGGAGAATACGAACCACTGAAACGTATTATCCCGATGAAGAAGTGTCATTCGTAGGAGAGGATATTGTTGAAACCTACGATGGGTAGAGAATGTTCTTCGACGAGGCTACAAATTTAAAAGGAGTCGGTATCAGAATCGTTTTAGTGTCAAAAACCGGTCAACATTACCCGGTGTCCGCAAAACTCAGGTTTCCATGCACCAATAATATGGCGAGTATGAAGCCTGCATATTAGGGCCTAATTTGGATGTCTACATTCCAAGAATTGCTGGTGAGTGGTGATTCAAACCTGCTGGTACACTATGTACAAGGATAATGGGCTACAAAGAACACCAAGATACTACCATATCTGCATCACGTACAAGATATGATGAAGAGATTCACGAAGATAGAGTTCCGGCATGTCCCCAGAATCCAGAATGAATTCTTAGATGCACTGGCCACCTTGTACTCCATGATACAGCACCCGGACAAGAATTTCATCGATCCTATTCCGGTAAGGATTCCTAATCAGCCGGCTTACTGTGCCCATGTTAAAGAAGAAACATATGGAGATCCATGGTTCCACGATATTGAGGAATATTTGACAAAAGGAGAATACCCGAAGAATGCAAACGACACTCAGAAACGCACACTTCGGAAATTGTCTAATCATTTCTTCCAGAGCGGAGGAATTCTGCATAGAAGAACTCCAGATCTAGGGATATTATGGTGTGTCGATGCCAAAGAAGCCTCCAAACTGCTTGAAGAGATACACCCTCGAACCTACGGCCCACATATGAATGGTTTCGTCCTAGCCAAGAAAATACATAGAGCCAGATTGTTGACCCAAGTCACTGCATAGTTTTGAAGATTGACAAATGTCTGACTAGTTGAACTAGGTCCATCAGAGCACACATACTTGACCTGACACATTGGCACATGAACCATATATGCATAGGAGATGAATTAGACTGTGAAGTATCAGTGAACAAAGAGAGTGTCTCCTAATGCGAAAAGGCTGCAAATTGATAAGAGAATAGAAGTTGAATTCAGCAAGGACAGTAAAGAAGGAAGGAAGTTGAGTTTAATACGAACTCTTTCTCCCAGGAAGAGTTGTACCAGAACTGAACGACAAACTTAACAACTTACTCTATAAATAATTGAAGTATTCTTGCTTGAATGAACAACGCACAAAAGCAGAAATTTATCAAGAATTGAAAGCGAAATTCCCAGAGATTTTGCAAGCAGAATTACTGTGCGATACAAAGGCTATAGTCCAGCTAGAAGAACCAGTTCCATCTGTTTGTCATTAAGTCTAGTTTGTTGTAGTAGGCGATTTAATATTGTATCTTTTCAACTTTCATAGAAGCAATTGTAATAGGTACACATTGTTCAAGTTAGAGTTAACTTGAAGCTTGTAGATATTAGCTAGAGCCTAGTTACTACGAAGGGATTAGAGTTAGTCATAGGATTACAAAAGAGTTTATTTTGTAAGTCCGTTTGGCTCAGAGTTTTAGTGAAGAGTTTGAGCAAATCCTACTGAGTAGTAGGTCGTGGTTTTTTCACCTTTTGAGCCAGGTGTTTTCCACGTAAAAATATCTATGTTTTTACTTTACTGCTTTTATTATTCCGCAACAGTAGAAGTTGGAACACCAAGAAGAACCAGGTTCTTCTAGAGAGAAAGCACTCAAAAAATTGGATACCACACAAATTAACCTATCTTCTTGTGTGGTATTGACGTCTAAAACATCAATTGGTATTAGAGCAGGTTATCCTTGAAAGGCTAACACCTTGGAGAAGATTAAGATGACTGCAACACCTGGAAACTGGGAGGGTCAATTAACTTCAAGGTCACCACTCTTCAATGGCCAGTATTACTCATGGTGGAAGAACAGGATGAAGGATCACCTGATTGGAGAAGACTAGCCACCATGACTGGAACATAGTCATTGATGGTCCTCTAGCCACCATGAAGAAGATTGCTGAAGGTGTAGAAGTACGAAAGACTAGAGCTGACTGCACTGTTAAGGATCTGAAGAAATGGGAGAAGAATGCAAAGGCCAAAATGTGGCTAGTCTGTGGACTAGGTCCAGATGAGTACATCAGAATCCAAAGCTGCACCACTGCCAAAGAGATCTGAGATACCTTGCAAGTAGCCCATGAAGGAACACCTCAGGTAAAAAGGTCAAGAGGTACTATACTATACTCTCAGTATGAAAACTTCACTATGAAAGAAGGAGAGACTATCCAAGAGATGTACACAAGGTTCACAACCTTGACTAATGAACTGAAGTCTCTTGGAAGAGTCATTCTTGAAGAGGACATGGTTAAGAAGATCCTGACAAGGGTCTTGCATATTTCCTGGGAAAGCAAAATCACTACTATCCAGGAATCTAAAAATATGGCAACCCTGAGATTGGATGAGCTGATTGGAAACCTCAATGCCTATGAACTCAGAAAGAAGACAATAAAGATGGATGGTCCAAAGAAGGAGAGGGGTCTAGCACTAAGAATCACTGAGGGAGCATATCTGGAGAAAGATGAGATGGCCATGATTACCAATGAATTCAGAAAATTTCTCATGAGGAAGAAGGGCATCTCTAGAGGAGGAAATTACAACAAAGAAAAATCTCCAGAAAGGCCAACCAACGAGGGATGCTACAAATGTGGTAAGACTGACCATCTCATAAAAAACTGTCCTCAGTGGGAAGTAGAATGGAAAAAGGAGAGATATGAAAGAAGGAACTGGTCCAATCCAAGCAAACCACAACAAAGGCTATGGTTGCTTCTTGGAGGGAAAGTTCAGATGAGGAATCAGAAGATGGGGAGACTGAAGATTAGGCGCTCATGGAAATTGGAGAATCTGATGAGGAATCACATGAAGAACCAAAGGTAAGTATGTCCCATCTTAAGAATAAAATAAAGTTCATATCTAAGGAAAACTCTCTGAGTTGCTACTTGATTTCATAGATGATTCTGAGGAAACAACCAAAGAGAAGGATCAACTCTCTANATCCACTTGAAACTGAGATTCTAGAACTAAAATCTGAAAACTTAAAGCTAAAGCTAGGATCCAGTAAAAAGGTTGTTGATCATTCTCATATCATGTTAGAAGAAAATGTGGGAAAACTAAAAGATAAGATGTATGCCAAGGATGAACAGAAAAGAACTCTTAAAGAAGAACTTGGCAAATTCAAACATGAATTAGATCGAACATGTAAATGGAATAAATCCTCTGATGCCCCGATCTAGCTTCAAGAGAATCATAGTAGCAACCAGATAGGGATTGGCTTTGGAAGTCAATTGCCCAAGTGAGATCCCAAAATAAAGTATCTCACTCTCCCTAAGAATAAAATCTGCACCCATTGTGGTAAGACTGGACACTACAAAATTGAGTGTATTGCAAAAGAGCAGGCTAGTCGAAGAAATTAGAGTTTTCTTAAAAAGTAAAATTGGCTACCAAATTGGGCTAGAAAAATCTTGATTCATCCATTCTCTCAAAGAAAAGGACCTAAACTAGTTTGGGTTCTTAAAACTAACCCCTGATTCTTTTTGTAGGTTCAAGTGAGAGGAGGCAGCCAAATTTGGTATTTGGATAATGGCTGCTCAAAGCATATGACAGGGAACATGGAACAGTTCCTTTCACTTGAAAGTCTCAAAGGAGGAAATGTTTCCTTTGGAAATGAAAATAAAGGTGAAATTATTGGGGTTGGTAAGGTAGGTAAGGATGACACACGATCCATTGAACATGTGTATCTGATAGATGGCTTGAAATATAGCCTGATCAGTGTATCACAACTGTGTGACAGAGATAACCTGGTTGCCTTTACTTCCACAAAATATTTTGTGTTTAACCTGCTTACTGACAAGATTGTTTTGCAGGGAAAAAGAATGAATAACATCTATGTCATAGACTTGTCCACACTGTCTGAAAATGAACTCACTTGCCTAAGTGTGTTNGCTTCCTAACATTAACTTTAAGGAAGACAAAGTTTGTGAGTCGTGTGCCAGGGCGAGCAGGTAAGGTATTCTTTCAAAAGTAAGAAAATAGTCAGCACCACTAGGACGTTGGAACTTGTTCATATGGATCTGTGTGGTCCTAGGAGAACTCTGAGTAGATGGTAAGAGATATGTGATGGTGTTAGTTGAGGATTATTCAAGGTTCACTTGGACCTTTTTCCTGGCATCTAAGGATGAAGCATTTGATATGTTCACCTCATTTGTCAAGAAAACTCAAAATCAATGAGGACATCAACTAGCATCAATAAGATCTGACCATGGTACTGAATTTGAGAATGCTAAGTTTGCTGAGTTCTGTGATGAACATGGTGTCAATCATAACTTTTCTGCTCCTAGAAGCCCACAACAAAATGGGGTTGTTGAAAGGAAAAATAGAACTCTTGAAGATATGGAAAGAACCATGCATCTATCTAGCAAACTACCTCACAGCTTATGGGCTGAAGCAATAAACACTTCTTGTTACATAATCAATAGATGCATGACCAGACCTCTGGTAGAGAAAACTCCCTATGAATTACTTAAAGGGAGAAATCCCAACATATCCCACTTTAGGGCTTTTGGATGCAAGTGTTTGTGCATAATAATGGCAAAGATTCCCTAAGAAAATATGACCCCAGAAGTAATGATGGAATGTTCTTAGGATATTCATCATATAGCAAAGCTTATAAAATATACAATAAAAGAACTATGTATGTAGAAGAAAGTGTGCATGTTGTCTTTGATGAAACTAACACTCTTTCCGAGAGACAGGAACAAGAAGACGAGGAGCTTGGACTGGTGAGAAGCAGTGATCACATTTAAGCAAACATGGAAGGTGGAATAGGTGATGGACCAGGTTCAAATACCCCCAGGAAACATGACAGGGGGAATTCAACATATACAACATGGCCCTGATCTTGCTCCACAGCAACAAGACACCATGGAATTGTCTAGGAATGAACAGCTGGTACTCAAACCACACAAATATCAGAATTCTCACCCTCTTGAGAACATCATAACAGATTTGACATCCGGAATCAAAACAAGATCATCCTTGAAAATCTGTGTGCGTTTGATGCCTTTCTATCCATGATCAAACCAAAGAACATTAGGGAAGCCCTTCAATATGCTGATTGGGTAAATGCTATGAAAGAAGAGCTGAATCAATTTGAAAGAAGTCAAGTATGGCACTTGGTACCCATTCCACTAGACAGATCAGTGATTGGCACCAAGTGGGTCTTCAGGAACAAGCTCGATGAGGATGGAACTATTACAAGAAATAAGGCAAGACTAGTTTTTCAAGGGTATAGTCAAGAAGAGGGAATTGACTACGATGAGACCTTTCCCCCTGTGGCAAGACTGGAGGCAATCAGACATCTTATAGAATTTGTTGCACACATGGAATTCACTCTTCATCAGATGGATGTTAAGAGTGCCTTTCTCAATGGCTATCTGAAGGAAGATGTATTTGTCAAGAAGTCTCCAGGTTTTGAAATCAAGGAGTCACCTGACCATGTATAAAAACTCGACAAGGCTCTTTATGGTCTCAAACAAGCATCAATAGCATGATACGAACGATTATCCAAATTCCTGCTAGAACATGGGTACAAACGAGGCAAAATTGACAGTACCTTGTTCTTAAAGGAAAATGGTAAGGATCTCCTGGTTGTGCAAATATACGTGGATGATATTATATTTGGGGCGACTTCTGAAAAATTGAGCAAGGAATTTGCTATGCTTATGGGGAGTGAGATTGAGATGAGTATGATGGGTGAGCTAAAATTCTTCTTAGGCTTGCAGATCAAGCAAAACTCAAATGGAACAATGATCCACCAACAAAAAGTATGTGAAAGAATTGCTCAAAAAGTTTAAAATGGAAGACTCAAAGGAAATAGACACTCCCATAGCCACAACTACAAAATTGGATGGGGATGAACCTGGTTCATCCATTGATCAGAAGCTATACAGAGGGATTGGGTCTCTATTATATCTCACTGCCAGCAGACCTGATGTTGTGTTCAGCGTGGGACTGTGTGCTAGGTTTCAGGCAAATCCAAAGGAGTCCCACCTCACTGCAGTGAAGAGAATTTTGAGATATTTGAAAGGCACCACTGATTTGTGCCTTTGGTATCCTAAAGGTAGTAATTTCGACCTTGTAGGATATGCTGATGCTGATGCTGATTATGCTGGTTTCCTAGTTGACAGGAAGAGTACTTCAGGCATGGCTCACTTTTTGGGCTCCTGCCTTGTGCCTTGGGCCACTAAGAAATAGAATTCAGTAGCTTTGTCTACTGTTGAGGCTGAATATGTGGCTGCAGCCTTTTGCTGTGCTTAGTTTCTATGGATCAAGCAATAACTGATGGACTTTGGTATAGATGTGAGATGCGTTCCTATTTTCTATGATAACACTAGTGCCATTAGTATGACGAAGAACCCGGTTCATCATAAGAGAACTAAGCATATAGATGTTAGGCACCATTTCCTGAGGGATAACTATGAAAAAGGAATGATCTCAATTGAATTTTGTGCTACTGATCAACAAATTGCATATATCTTTACTAAAGCACTGAGTANAAAAAAAAATGAATTTTCTTTTTTTGGCGAGAAACACTAACATAGATAATCAACAGACTAATCATTGCTCAGCATCATGACTTTACTGTCGTACTCTCTTGCCATGTATTAATATGATTCCCTGGTTGCTAATGTTGTTTCTCTATCTTTGTAAATTGAGGAAAATTAAGGACTTTAACACGATGAACCTGGTTTATCTCTGCTGGTTCATCTGACTGACAAGGACGTGCTCATCTCCATACATTTATTGAATTAATTACAGTCACACATGAGCAGGATTCTATCTATATTTGGTTCATTTCAAATTATTTACTAATCCCTAAATGAACCCGTCCCAAGAAGTCCCATTGGTACTCAATTAGCCTAGAGGTAGGGAACTCTTAACTGTCTAATCAATGACACTCCTACAACTATTAGACTCCCACTTGAATAAAAATTATGCTCGTTGTATAATTAATAGCCACAACTTATAAAAGGCTATCACTACCTCCCATATTAATAACCTAATAAGTCGAACCAAGATCATTATTCTTCTACCTAAAACTGATCACTTTTCTTTTCTTCCTAACAACACTCGTAATCATGTCTTCACCACCACTTGCTTCTTCTTCTTCTTCGCCAAATCGTGATTATGATGGAGGGATTTATGAACCAGATTCAAATTCTCCATCTGTATACAATTCTCAATCACCAGAAATAATATCAACCCGTGAAAACCCTCATGTTCCCGAACCCACATCTAACCCTAACCCAGCCCCCCGTGGTCGTCGTGTAAAGGTTCTTGCCAGAAAANATGCCAACGAGGATGAAGCACCTGGTTCATCAAATTCTGAACAAGGTAATCTTGATGTTATTTCTGAATTTGTTAATGCTGAGAACATGTTTGTTCTGCTAGGGTCGATAGTTGATGTTGAAGTGCCGAGTAGGCAAAGAAAATTGGGAAAAGGTAAATTTCTTGAGAGAGAGGGATTTGGGGAGGATGGTACCACATTGGCTATATGTGATCCCATTCTTGAGAAGGTTGGCGAAGATGTCACAGAGTTAAGGGGAAGTGTAGTTTAGGAAGCATCGGCAGGTTTACCAAGCTTGAAGAAAGGAGCATATGAACTTGTTTCATCTAGGGATGAGACGTTTGCTGACAGGCTAAGGAAACTAGGGGAGTCCTATAACCCCAAGAAAAGGAGGACTCAGAAGTCTAAGAAGGATACTAACCCAGTTCATTCTAAGAAAAGGAAAGCTTCTGTAGCTGCTGATGCTCCTATTCCTAAGGTGCGTGCTACACGTAGTGCTGTGAGAGAGGAAGAAGAAATATTTGAGAGAAAGAAAAAGAAAGCTGCAAAGGGAAAGGCTAAAGTAGGATAGCCTGTGGAGACTATTGTGGTTGAAGAGGATACGATGGACCTGGTCCATCATGAGGAGCAGATTCCTCCTGTTGTGGTTGAGGCACCAAAATCAAAAAGGGCTAAGGCTTCTTCAGGGAAGTCAGCTACGGTGTCTGCCACACCTACAAGAACGAAGGCACATAGCCAACTATATGGATCTGACCTTGATGGAGTGTTTGTATAGGGAAAGCAGATCAACTGGCCAGCCTTCATCATCCAACTCTTGGACAGAGTTGTGAACGGAACAAAAGCACATGCAATCCCATATGGCTTTATTCTGACATTTGTGCTTGCTCATTTTGATGTTCCTGTGAAAAAGGCTGAGATGGCTACTGCCAAGGACTATTTTGGGAAGGATACTTTGCTGACTTGCGATTATACTGTCACTGTTCCTGCAGATGAACCTGGTTCATCTAGGAAGCAGCCTGTCAACAGCAAAGTCAGAACTCTGGTGCAGGAAAGCGAGATCAAGGATATGGAGATCATTCATTTGAAATCTCGTTTGATTGAGGTTGAAGCTGAGCGGGATGCTCTCAGGGCTGAATTAGCAAAAGAGAAGGAAAAGAACGAGGGTGTTCTTAACCAGATGCTTTCTCTTCTACAAACCAAGACCACAACCTCCTATGCACCTTCCCATCCTTAGGCTGTCTAGAGCTACCTAAACCCCCCTTTCAGTGCCCAGTTCGGGACATGTTTCTGTTGTTTTTATTCTGTCTTGCTCATGGTTATGACTGTTTTAGTTTTTTTTGTATGGTGCTTGACTTGCGTACTAATCAATGAATTTTGTTGTTTTTGTTATTGACTTGTCTCAGTTTCTTGGACAGCTTACATTTATTGATTTCTTATGATGATTAATCATGTTTGCACATGCAGTTGCCTCAATGGCCATGAGTAATTGTTAACAACTCTGGTAAGTTTATCATTTTACAACTTTTCGATGATGCCAAAATAGGGAAGATAGATATGTGCTTAAGATATGTGTTTTTCAAATTCAAAAATTGTGATATTTATAACCTAATGAACCTGGTTTCTCTATGATAAATGATTAAAAAACATACAAAGTGTTTGAAGTGTATACATGGAGAAGCATAGAGTTTGTCATCATCAAAAAGGGAGAATTTATTTACCCAAGTGACTGCATAGTTTTGAAGATTGATAAATGTCTGACCAGTTGAACCAGGTCCATAAGAGCACACATACTTGACCTGACACATTGGAATATGAACCGTATATGCATAGGAGATGAATGCGATTGTGAAGTATCAATGAACAAACAGAGTGTCTCCTAATGCGAAAAGGTTACAAATTGATAAGAGAATAGAAGTTGAATTCAGCAAGGACAGTAATGAAGGAAGGAAATTGAGTTTAATAAGAACTCTTTCTCCTAGGAAGAGTTGTACCAGAATTGAACGACAAACTCAACAACTGACTCTATAAATAATTTAAGTATTCTTGCTTGAATGACCAACACACAAAAGCAGAAATTTATCAAGAATTGAAAGCAAAATTCCAAGAGATTTTGCAAGCAGAATAATTGTGCGATACAAAGGCTACAATCCAGCTAGAAGAACCAGTTCCATCTGTTTGTCATTGAGTCTAGTTGGTTGTAGTAGGCGATTTAATATTGTATCTTTTCAGCTTTCATAGAAGCAATTGTAATAGGTACACATTGTTCAAGTTAGAGTTAACTTGAAGCTTGTAGAAATTATCTAGAGGCTAGTTACTATGAAGGGATAAGAGTTAGTCCTAGGATTACAAAAGAGTTTATTTTGTAAGTCTGTTTGGCTCAGAGTTTTAGTGAAGAGTTTGAGCAAATTCTACTAAGGAGTAGGTCGTGGTTTTTTCACCTTTTGAGCCAGGTGTTTTCCACGTAAAAATCTCTGTGTTTTTACTTTATTGCTTTTATTATTCCACAACAGTAGAAGTTGGAACACCAAGAAGAACCAGATTCTTCTAGAGAGACAACACTCAAAAAATGGGATACCACACAAATTAACCTATCTTCTTGTGTGGTATTGACGTCTAAAACATCGCAGATACTTTTGGATGACTATGGAAACATACTGCATATGTCCAGAAATGTCAACAGTGCCATATACATGCAGACATAATAAGGGTACGTCTAAATGAACTCAATGCAAAAAGTGCACCTTGGCCTTTTGCCGCCTGGGGAATGGATGTCATTGGACCAATCGAGCCCGCCGCTTCAAACGAGCACAGGTTCATTCTAGTGGCTATAGACTACTTCATGAAATGGGTTGAAGTTGCATCTTACAAAGCTGTAACCAAGAAAGTCATCGCAGATTTCGTTAGGGACCATATTGTTTGCCGATTCGGGGTTCCAGAATCCATCATCACTGATAATGCCGCCAATCAGACCTTGAAAATCAAGCACAAAAACTCCACAGCATATCGACCCCAAATGAACGGAGCCATGGAGGCTGCCAACAAAAATTTTAAGAAGATACTAAGGAAGATGGTAGAAAATCACAAGCAGTGGCACGAGAAGTTACCATTTTCCTTATTGGGATACCGTACCACAGTTCGCACGTCAACTGGGCAAATCCTTATTTATTGGTCTACGGTACTGAAGTTGTTATTCCCACCGAGGTAGAAATTCCTTCCTTGAGAATTATACAAGAAACTGAACTTAGTGATGCAGAATAGATAAAGATCCGCTATGAGAAATTAGCTCTCATTGACGAGAAAAGAATGAATGCAGTGTGTCATGGTCAGTTTTATCAAAACAGAATGTCTAGATCTTTCAACAAAAGGGTCAAACCTACACAGTTCACACCGGGGCAGCTGGTGCTGAAATGAATCTTTCCACAGCAGGATGAAGCCAAAGGAAAATTCTCACCCAACTGGCAAGGACCCTACATAGTTCACAGGGTACTAATGGGAGGAGCACTCATACTCACAGAAATGGATGGAGAAATTTGGCCAAAGCCTATAAACTCTGATGCAGTCAAAAGATATTATGTTAAAACTGTTTACATTTCTTCATATGATGTAATTGAACTACGCCCGACCTGATTCCCGTTTAAGATTGGATATGTAGGCAGCTCTGTGGGTTCGGTCACAAAATAATAAAATTTTATTTTCCCCCTATAATCAAAAACTGGGGCAGAATTTTGAGGAGGACCCTCAAAATTCTGAAGCAAGTTCAGCCAACGACACCGCGTGCGGAACAACCAGAAATTCATCTAGATAACTGGGATAGAATTTTTAGGAGGACCCTCAAAATTCTGTGACAAGAAGGTCGCAATGTCTCTGATAGTGTCACAGTTACCGGTTTATCTAATTGATTTATTTAAAATTGCATATTACTATGTTTTGAATAACTATGCATGCATATTTTTCGAAAACTTTATTTTTGGCCAGATGCTACCCATGGTAACTCAAAAAAATTTTTGATGCGGAGCAGAGCAAAGCAAGCAGACGAAGGCACGAACCAACCTCTCCCACAAAACCCACTATTTTTCTTTGAACTGAGGAACAAGAAATAGTCGCCAGTACGTGAGCACCTTAGAATCGCCGTCTTCATAACAACAAAGCTATCGAACTCATCTCCAGCTAAGAAATACTCTGCTATCACTTATTATCTATTCATTGCACGAGATTAAGCAATGTCTCCATCTTTGCATGAGGCTAAGCCATGCCTCCTTAATTGCATAAGGATAAACACTGCCTTCTCATTGCATGAGACTAAGAATTGTCTCAAATATTTGCATGAGGCTAAGCCCTGCCTCCTTAATTACATAAGGCTAAGCCCTGCCTCCTTAATTGCATAAGGCTAAGCGCTGCCTTCCCATTGCATGAGACTAAGAATTGTCTCTATCTTGCATGAGGCTAAGCCCTGCCTCCTTAATTGCGTAAGGCTAAGCCCTGCCTTCTCATTGCATGAGACTAAGCATTGTCTCAAATATTTGCATGAGGCTAAGCCCTGCCTCCTTAATTGCATAAGGCTAAGCGCTGCCTTCCCATTCCATGAGACTAAGAATTGTCTCTATCTTGCATGAGGCTAAGCCCTGCCTCCTTAATTGCATAAGGCTAAGCGCTGCCTTCCCATTCCATGAGACTAAGAATTGTCTCTATCTTGCATGAGGCTAAGCCCTGCCTCCTTAATTGCATAAGGCTAAGCGCTGCCTTCCCATTCCATGAGACTAAGAATTGTCTCTATCTTGCATGAGGCTAAGCCCTGCCTCCTTAATTGCATAAGGCTAAGCACTGCCTTCCCATTGCATGAGACTAAGCACTGTCTCCAACTTTGCATGAGGTTAAGCCCTGTCTCCTCAACTGCATAGGGCTAAGCTTTGCCTTTCCAGCATGATATTAATCATTGTCTCTAATCTTGCATGAGACTAAGCATTGTCTCTCTTTGCATAATCACAAATGTTGCTATTCTAAAACCTTGCATTATTCTCTTCTCTCGGAGCTAAGTTTTGCCTCCGATCTTACACAAGACTAAGCCCTGTCTTGTTTCATCTCAAGCATCATGTATCTGCATCTCATGGGCTGATACATAGCCAATTCGTCCGTTGGCATCCTAGTCTGAAGGCATCATCCTCATAGCCGGGAGACACCATGCCAGGGCCTGAGGATCTCTTAATACTGCACATCATTATTCAAAGACATCATGGTTCAGAGGCATCATCCTCATGGCCCGAGAACATCATTTCATTGCCTTCGAATCCCCTATCTAACAATTCATGGTCCGGGATGTCATGGTGTAAGGACATCATCCTCACCATCCAAATACAATCTCTATGGTCCAGAGGAATTTGCATCATGTTTAAATTTATGCGATAATATATATGCGCACCTCATATTTTGAATTTGTAGGTGATCTAGGAAGTAACCGTTCTCCTAACTGTAGCAATCTTCGCTCCAGTTTCCATTCAACGTTCATACCCTTCAATTATTTCAAACATAACTGAGCACCGTCCGTTACCCATGCCCATCTGATAATCGTCAAATATCCGTAACTAGTATCAAATACATCCATTCCCAATCTCGATTGGTCCTATCCAAAATATTTTGTCCGTTCTTACAACAACTCCATCGGTTTAGTCCACCGTTGGATCCAAAACTACACATGGCCTGATTCCTGTAAAACCAGGGATATGTAGGCAGCTTAGAAACCAGGGTGCGGCCTATAGTTTTCAAAACACCCCATTCGGTAGAAAAGATGGACCTAGTCATGTCTTCACAGTCGTGACATTTCATCACGACATAGTCAACTATTTCCTTAATCCTGGTTCTGATGACTTCTTTCCTTGAAGCAGACGCCCAATTTGTTGTGCCCGGGGTTCCAACACTTGTGTGCTGGTATTGTTTGGTCCTGTAGCTATTGCACGCTTTCTTCTAGTTGGAAAATTAGTGCATAGCGGTGCTCTTTTTCTGTCTTAAAATCTTTGGTTTGCTGGACCATTTCTTTCCAAGGGCAAACAACTTTTCCTTTAGAATTGCTATTTCTTTGCCATATTTCTGTCTCAAATGGTGGACATGTTCTTCTTCTCCCTTAGATAGTTTTGTTTGAGCATCTAGAAAATCCTTTTCGGCCTTTATCAAGTCAGTTGCATAGTCGTGGACCTTCATTCTTAAGTTGTTGATGATCTTTTCATCTCTCTCGATTCTTACTGACGTTTCGGCGGCTATCCTCATGTTCTGGAGTTGGGCTCGGAGTGCCTCGTTCTCTCGGGTTAATTTTCACTTTTCACCTTCGGCTACCTGCACCTGTAAGTCGTTGTCAAAGGTAAGGTTCCTCAAATTTTCCTCCAAAGCATGGATAGTGGCTTGATACTTCTTTTCTTTTTCTCCCCAGGCCAAACGCTCTTGGATTTTGTCATCAAAAGCTTGAATATGAGGCCTTTTGACGAGCCTTTTTGGCACAAGCTCGAGCTGTGGCTCCTCATTAATACAATTCCTTTTTTGAACCATGTGACATAGCCCCGATCTTCTTCACCTCTTGCAAGATAAGGTATTTGAGTATCCTCTTTCAAGTATAGGAAACCATTCCAGATTTGTTGGATTAAAGCCTCAGGAAGTGGGGCCTCGGGGTGTAGCTCAATAACTTGGACACTCAGGTCTTCATCCTAAGGAAGTACTTGATATCTTTCCAATTACCTCAGAACCCTCTGTGGTTCATGTTGATACCCAATTTTTCCCTCATATTTCTCAAATATATATATATATATATATATATATATATACTTTTAAAATAATTCATATGCATCAACATTTGATTTAGAAGCATATACGGGAAATACACCTAGAAGAAGGGTATATATATATATGCACATGCATATATGTATATATATATATATATAT
>ML411452.1:0-20604 GCA_005239525.1 Nicotiana knightiana
AAATCCTATATTACTTGTCGACCACGTACACTTGCGTGTGCATTGGGAAATCAATCAACAACTGGCTCCTTATCTCCTAAAAATTTTGCGGGCCCCTAAAAGATGATGTAAGTAAATACGGTCATCGCTTCGCCATAATTGTTCCTTTTTTTGCGTGTTATGTCCATAAAACATGAATTTATGACGATTCCCAGTTTTTAGTGTGCGATAATCCATGCCATCTGCATGAATTCAGGCAACAGGCCCTGAATCTCCTAAAATTATGCGAGCCCATAAAATACGACCTAATGAATAATAGTCATTGCTTTGCCATGATCATTCCTCATGTTTTGATGTTTTATGGTCATAAAACAAGAATTCAAGACGATTTCCAAACTTTCTTGAGCTCGAAGCAATTTGCATGAATTCAGATGACCAGCCTGAATTGCCAAAAATTATGTAAGCCCATAAAAAGCAATTTAATGAACAATAGTCATCGCTTCATCATTGTCATTCCTCATTTTTTGGTGTTTTATGGCCATAAAACAGGAATTCTGGAAGATTACCAGATATTCGTGTGCATAGTCCACGCCATCTATATGAATTCGGGTGACCAACCCCGAATCTCATAAATTTTACGAGCCCATAAAAATGACCTGATGAACAGTAGTCATCGCTTCAACATGATTGCTCCTCATTTTTTGGTGTTTTAGGGCCGTAAAACAAGAATTCAAGACAATCCCATCTGCATGAATTCAGGCGACCGTCCCGAATCTCCTAAAATTTTACGGGCCCATAAAAAATAACCTAATGAATAATAGTCTTTGCTTCGCCATAACCGTTCCTCATTTCTGGTATTTTAGGGCCATAAAACAGAAACTCAGGATGATTCTCATATTTGTGTGCTATAATCCATGCTATCTGCATAAATTGGGGCGACCGATCCCGAATCTCCTAAAATTTTTCGGGCCCATAAAAATGACCTAATGAACAACAGTCATCCCTTCACCATGACCGTACCTCGTTTTTTGGCGTTTTAGGGCCATAAAATAATAATTCAGTACGACTCCTAGATTTTCGCTCTACTCGCGATTACTTTCAGTTAAAATGGAAATGATAAAGCTTATTAAAATTTCTTCGGAAAATGCATATAGCTAGATTGATCTTTGCTTATCAGGAAAATATACCGGATAACTACACAAAAGTCAATCTAATTAATAAAAAACACTTACTGGGCCAATAAATGTATAACACTCTCAGAGAGTACAATACAATACATAATTAAGAATCACTCAAAACTTTAAAATGACAAATAAATAAAAATAAATGGTAGACACCACACAACATAAAAGATGTAAAATATTAGAATCCGCGGGATCAGTTGGATGGAGGAGGTGAAAGTGTAGGCATGGTTGGAATATTGGGAATGGTTGGAAGTGAAGGCATGTTGGGAATAGGATTCATAGCAGGCATTGGTGGCAGAGTCATCTTCGGAACAGCGGGCAAAGTAGGCAAAGAAGGCAATGGTGTTGCTGTTGGAAGTGTTGGCAATGGTGGCAATGTGGCTGCTGTTGGCAAGTTCGGAATTTTAGGCAACTGCGGCATTGTTGGCTGAGGCAATGACGGTATTGTAGGCAAGTTTGGAAGTTGGAGTAGGCCGCGAGCTGCATCGCCTGTGTTNGACGGTATTGTAGGCAAGTTTGGAAGTTGAAGTAGGCTGCGAGCAGCATGTGTTGTAGTGATGCTTGATATGGACAATAATGCTATGATCAAGAAAAGGATTGAGCAGTTGCAACTTGAAGAAGCCATTGGTAATTTTGCTCTAGATTGAAGCTTTGTTTTCCAAGGAAATATATAGGATTATGTGTGTTCTGACTTAATTTGCTAGATTGCTTTGTGTTCCAAGCAAGTTCAGTTGTGTTTTGTTTGATCATCTCTAAAGGGTATATATGGGGAAAGTTCTTGAGGGTTTATGAGGATTTGGTGAGATGTTGCATGTGCTCTAAATTTTACATTCTATTGTTAGTTAACCTTCTCAAATGTTGGTTTGAGAAAACTGCACCAGCTTTCAAGCCAAGAAGTTTTCTGAAAAAAGTAGTTATGTATGGATGATCTTTGGATCAACCATATTTGGTGGACATTTTGATACAATACTAACTGATGAAATCATTTTTTATATTAATAATTTACTAATTGGTACCTCACGTATATATATCTCTAGCGGGGAGACCCGTTTTACCTTCAGGACCAATTTATCATGTGCGCGAGGCCATTTCTTTTTACCATATTTTTACAAGCCCAATAAAAACAATTTAATATAAAGAGTAGAAAGAAATTTTCTAGAATGAGAGACACTTTGTCTTTTATGAAAGACAAAGAAATCAAAAACAAAAGGGACCACAAAAAAATTTTGATTTTGTATTATTATTATGAACTAGTGATCGTATTCGCGCGATCGCGGTCAATATTGAAAAATATTAGTTAAATTAAAATGTGATAGCGATTGTTTGAACATATTAGATTGTATTATTTTAATAAATTTCAATTGTAATCTAATTTGTTAATACAATAAACCCAATAACAATATACTATCTATTAAATTAAAAAGGAGGCTTATATAGTTATAATAACTTTTTTGTTCTGAATTTTTTATATATTATCCAATGTTTAGTATTATTACTTGTTAATATAAATTAGTATTAGCGTATTATTTTGTTTAATATTTTTGTCTGCTACTCTCTTTTTAATATAAATTAATGATATATATATTTTGTTACTCTTAAAAAAATTAATTTTAAATTTTATTCTATTGTGTAAATTTATAATAATATTTAATTGCTTTACTTTATTTTTTTTTTAAAATTAATTCAACACATATCCATATTAAGCTAGTGTCAGCCTAATAATAAACCACTTGGCATTGGTCAAGACAATGCTCCAAGATTTAAGAATTAAGAAGCTATTTGAAAACAAAATCTCCTACATTTTAATGCAAGAAAAATAAAGAATTAATTATATCTCCTAAAATTTTGGTAACTGATGTATATGCAATAACTTAATTTTCCCCCTACATTTTGGCTACCTTTTAAATTGATGTTAATGCAATAAAATTTAAAAATTAATTATATATCTCGTAAGATTTTTTCTTTCCATTACATAAAAGAATATTGTATTACTTATTTGACAAAATCTTGTAGGTTTGGTGATGAGACTTGTCATCCTCTCCTTGTTTTGCCTCTCCCATTATATATAGATAGATATATAAAAAATAGATATAGATTTCAAAACTACAACTTGTTTCTACTCCCCAATTTGAGGTGGCAATTTTTTTATTTTTAAAAATATTTTTTAAAATCCTATTTTGTTGGAGCTTTATCCTAAAAATTGTCCTACCCGAAATACCCACCTTTGGAACCATGATGACGCCTAATGTTTCACTTGCTAGGCAAGCCAATGTTAGAGGAATCTTAAAGCTAACTTTAGTCAATTTTCAATAACAGAAACAATTAAGCTAAACAGAAGCTAAAATTGAATTTGCGGGATAATATAGAACCCATAATATCTGATACATTTCGGATCCGGAGTCACAACTCACGAGCTTCTAAGATTTACTACAAACATAGTCTGAAAGAAAATACCACTGTTTTGATAGAAAGGAAACCCTAAAATAAAAAAATTAGGAAGGGACTCAAGGGTCTGCGGACGCCAGCAGATCTATCTTGGGTCTCCGACAAGCAAGTCCAGCTGCTAACCTCACGATCATCTAGGGCCGATACCAAAATCTGCATAAGAAGTGCAGAGTGTAGTATGAGTACAAGCGATCTCTTGTACTCGTAACTGTCGAGCCTAACCTCGACGAAGTAGTGACGAGGCTATGACAAGACAACCACATAATAAACTTGTGCAGATAACAGTGAATGTACAAGATAACAACAAGTAAAAGTTGAACATGTACTATTGGGAGGGGGGCATGCTAAAGGGGATGCAAGATACGAGAAATACTGCAGAAATGATAATCAAAATAGTCAATATGCCTTTAACCAGTGAAAACAAGTAAACACAATAAAGAAAATTGCACGGCATCACCCTTCATGATTTTAACCTCCCAATATAAATTAATAGATAAGGCACGACATCACCTTTCGTGCATTAACTCTCATAACATGGCACGACATCACCTTTCGTGCATTAACGCTCACAATATCGCACGACATCACCCCCTTCGTGCATTAACACTAACAATATGACACGGCATCACCCTTCATGCATTAACACTCTCCCTTACCACATAACAATGAACAAGTAATAGCACGGAGATAGAATCAACAAGAACAAGCCTTACTTTAACAATGGTTCCACAATACCAATTTCAACTTTGGAATCAATACTCAATTATCACCAATTGTCGTCTAATTTTTAATACAACAAACCCAATAACAATATAATATCTATTAAATTAAAAAAGAGACTTATATATTTATAATAACTTTTTTGTTTTGAAATTTTTATATATTATCCAATGTTCAGTATTATTACTTGTTAATATACATTTGTATTAGCTTATTATTTTGTTTAATATTTTTGTCTGGTACTCTCTTTTTAATATAAATTGAAGATATATATTTTGTTACTCTTAAAAAAATTAATTTTAAAATTTATACTATTGTGTAAATTTATCAATAATATTTAATTACTTTACTTTATTTTTCTAAAAATTAATTCAACACATATCCATATTAAGCTAGTGTCAGCCTAATAATAAGCCACTTGGCATTGGTCAAGACAATGGTCCAAGAGTTAAGAATTAAGAAGCTATTTGAAAAAAAAAACTCCTACATTTTAATGCAAAAAAATAAAAAATTAATTATATCTCCTAAAATTTTGGTAACTGATATATATGCAATAACTTAATTTTCCCCCTAGATTTTGGCTACCCCTTAAATTTATTTTAATGCAACAAAATTTAAAAATTAATTATATATCTCGTAAGATTTGTTCTTTCCACTACATAAAAGAATATTGTATTACTTATTTGACAAAATCTTATAGGTTTTGGTGATGAGAATTGTCATCCTCTCCTTGTTTTGTCTCTCCCATTATATATCGATAGATATATAAAGAATAGATATAATTTTTAAAACTCCAACTTGTTTCTACTCTCAATTTGAACTGACAATTTTTTTTTATTTTTTTTTTATTTTAATATAATTTTAAAACTCTAATTTTGTTGGAGCTTTGTCCTAAAAATTATCACGACCCGGAATTCTCACCTTTGGTATCGTGGTGGCGCCTAACGTTTCACTTGCTAGGCAAGCCAACGTTAGAGGATTCTTAAAGTCAATTTTAGTCAATTTCAATAACAGAAATAATTAAGCTAAACAGAAGCTAAACTGAATTTGCTGGATAATATAAAACCCATAATATCTGATACATTTCGGATCTAGAGTCACAACTCACGAGTTTCTAAGATTTACTACAAACAAAGTCTGAAAGAAAATGTCACTGCTGTGAAAGAAAGGAAGCAGTAAAATAAAGAAACTATGAAGGGACTCCAGGGTCTGAGGTCGCCAGCAAATCTACCTTGGGTCTCCGACAAACAATTCCAGCTGCTAACCTCATGATTAGCTAGGGTCGATACCAAAATCTGCACAAGAAGAGCATAGTGTAATATGAGTATAACTGACCTCATGTACTCATAAGTGTCGAGCCTAACCTCGACGAAGTAGGGACGAGGCTATGAAAAAGACATCCACACAATAAACATGTGCAGATAACAGTGAATATACAAGATAACAACAAGTGACAGCTAAACATGTACAATTGGGAGGGGGACATGCTAAAGGGGATGCAAGATACGAGAAATACTGCGGAAGTAATAACCAGAACATTCAATATGCCTTTAACTAGTGAAAACAAGTAAACACAATAAAGAAAATTGCACAGCATCACCCTTCATGCTTTTACTCTCAACCTCACAATGAAACACGATACTGCACGACATCACCCTTCGTGCTTTTACTCTCAACCTCCCAATATAAATCAATAGATAGGGAACGACATCACCCTTCGTGCATTAACTCTCATAACATGGTACATCACCCTTCGTGCATTAACGCTCACAATATCTGACGACATCACCCTTTGTGCATTAACACTCACAATATGACACGGCATCACCCTTCGTGCTTTAACACTCTCCCTTACCGCATAACAATGAACAAGTAATAGCAGGGAGATAGAATCAACAAGAACAAGCCTTACTTCAACAATGCTTCCACAATACTAATCTCAACTTTGGAATCAATACTCAATTATCACCAAAGCCCGTTAACACGATGAGAACGATCAATTTAGTAAGTAACTAGTCTAAGCATGGATAACAAGATCAAAGTAAGCAATAAACTACAAGGAACAAGTCTCACCCGCATGCTTTAACCCGAAAACAACGCATAAGTACTCGTCAGCTCACATATATGTTGTACCCCAACATCTAAACACGTAACAAATAGACAAACAAGTCCTAATCCCTCAAGTCAAGGTTAACCACGACACTTACTTCACTCCTAAAGGTCCACTCAAAGCTCAATCACAATTTTGCCTTTAAACAAGCCTCTGAACCAATAGAATCTAGCAAATTACCAACCAAATGATTCAAATTAAGCCTTAGGAGCTACCCACGATTGCAAAAGATTCAATTTAGGTCATTATTAAAAAAGTCAATAAAAGTCAACCCTCGGGCCAACTTGGTCCAATCCCGAAGTTCGGACCAAAATCTGATTACCCATTAACCCCGGAGCTTTGGGAATCGACCTCAATTTGAGGTCTAAATCACCAATTTACAAAAATTTCCAAAACCCCCAATTTCCACCATGATAACACAAGATTTTAGGTTGAAATCTTAGAAATATAGTGAAATATTGAAAGAAACTAGTTTAGAATCACTTACCAATGATTTGGGGAAGAAAGGTTCTTTGAAAAATCACCTCTAGGGTTTCTTGTTTTGAAAATTTGAAGAATGGGCAAAAATTCCGTCTAAGTCCCATTTGATCAGTTGCAGATGTCGCATTTGCGAACCCCGCAAATGCGAAAAATCAATCACAAATGTGAAGACCCTCACATCTATGTATCCATCGCATTTGCAATGAAATGTTCGCAAATGCAAACTCCGATCTTCCGCAAGTGCGACCACCCGATCTCAACTGCGATCATGTACCCTCCCGACTTACTTCGCAAATGCGAATTATATTTCGCAAATGCGAACATAATATGACCCAACTACTCTTCGCAAATGCGATGAGTTGCTCGCAAATGCAAACCCATCAGAGATCGCAAATGTGATACCTGATCTCACAAATGCAAGATCAGAGGCCTGCACCAGAACTGAAACACACCAGCAAAATTTTCTACGTCGAATCCACTCCGTAGTCTATTCGAAACTCACCAGAGCCCTCAGAGTTCTAAACCAACTATGCACACAAGTCTAAAAATATCATATGAACTTGTCGCGTGATCAAATTGCCAAAATAACACCTAGAACTACGACTTGAATACCAAATCAAATGAAACTTTCAAGAAAACTTTGAAACTTCTATTTCCACAACCGGACGTCCGAATCACGTCAAACCAACTCCGTTTCTCACCAAATTTGACAGACAAGTCATAAATATAGTATTGGTTCTATACCAGGTTCCGAAATCATAATTCGATATCCAAAAAGTCAAACCTTGGTCAAACATTTCAAAATCATTAAGCCTTTAACATTCAAATTTCTACAAAGTGCGATAACTCAGGCTACAGACTTTCGAATTCGATTCCGAGCATACGCCCAAGTCCCAAATCATGACACGGACCCACCAGGACTGTCAAAACATGAATCCGAGTCCGTTTGCTCAAAACGTTGACCGAAATCAACTCAAATGAATTTTAAGGCAAGCATTTTATATTTTTCTCAGTTTTTAACATAAAAGCTTTCCGGAAAAAATGCCTGGACTATGCAAGCAAATCGAGGAAGGCTAAAATAAGGTATTTAAGGCTTTTTAGCGTAGAATTAGGTTCTAAAACATAAGATGACCTATCAGGTCATCACATAAATCTACATTTGTCGTCTTATGGTTATGCCACTTGGCATTATATGATTATTTTAGGAAGAAACTATTACCCATTTAATTTGAAATTTTAGTTTTTCTTATTTTTATTTTTTTCTTTTAAAATAATTTTAAAACTTCAACTTGAAACTACTCTCCAAGTTGAATGGTATATATATATATATATATATATATATATATATATATATATTGGGTTATTTTTATTATAGATAATTATAAGATATCTATATTTATTAATTCAAAAAAAGTAACTAATTAATTCAAAATTTAAAATTCAAAAGATTTTTTAGTTAGAAAAGTAGTTTATTTGTCTTAACGATACCACTTGGTTTAATGAAATTGTTTTTTCTTTTACTTTTAATTATATATTATAGATAGATATACCAACAGGTAGTACACGGTTACACCGGTGTTCATGCACATACAAAAATTTGAGTTCAAACTCTTGCCCACTTGAGTAGCAAGCCCCTAACAAACCACGAAAATAATTTTAAAATAAAAAGAGAAGAAGACAGATAGTACTGCCTTTTCTTCTTTTTATTTTAATATTCTTTTTTTTTTCTTTTGCAAATAGTTTCTCCTGTAGGACAGTTGTCCGTTGATCCTTCCAATTTTGTTCAACTACCTAGGAGATATTTGCTTGCCTAATTAATGATGGTCAAACAACTAATCAGCTCAACAATATTGTGAATTCTAACACTTTTCCATGTGTAATTTTACGGGTCGCTCATGAAAATAGCTAGTGATACTAAACTTCCTTTTTTTGATTTTTGATACAAAAAATGGAACCAACTTTAGGGTGAGTTTTACTCCTATAAATTTATTTACAATGCTACAAGGCTAAGAACGTCCCAACGATATTGCGAGGATTCATCATGAATTTGCTAGTATTACATTTGCTTTAGCAGGTTCTGTAATCAACTGCATTTGATCACTTCCTGCTTTATCGGGTCAATTGATCTTCTCCCGAATCAGGTTTTTTGGATTCACGTGTTCCTAACCGGGCGTAAATGATGAATGAAGAAGGACGCTAGGGTAGACTTTAACTGAGTATCAGCCTATCACAGTCCTTTTTTATTCGAATTTGTGACCGACAATATGAATAAGCTTGCCATACATGAATTTACTCATATCAGCATATGTATAATCTTTTTCACATGGAGTACTGATCGCTAGATTACAATATCAATAATGATAATCATTCAAACTTCAATTTTGAGGAATTTAAAGTAATGCATGCGGAAACATACTGCTTTTCAGTATGATTAATTATGGGGGAGGAGTTAACCTGATTAGTGTTTTACTGGTTATGGTCTTATTTGGACTTTCTCGCAGTGGCGGAGCCACGTGCATCAATGGGGTGTCAACCGACATTCCTTTGCTGGAAAATTACACTGTATAATTCGGTAATTTTTTTATAAATATGTATATATACTATATAATGACACCCCTTGACTCTTGGGAGTTTGTTTCTTTATATTTTGACCCCCCTTAATGAAAATCCTGACTTCATCACTACTTTCTCGCATAACAGCATTCTCGTGCTGAGACTTTGTGACTGAAATATGTCCAAACTATAGCTAATGTTAGTCTAAGAAGATGTTTAAAGAAAGCTGTAAAAACGTTTGTAAATGAATATAAGAAAATATTACAAGTACTTTATTGAAATGAGGATAATTTGCACTGATTTATTGCTATGATCATTGGCTGATTTAGATCTATATACAACTATACAATTATTCATTGTGTCTGTTCGCTTGACTCAATTTTGTGTCTGTTCCCGAGATTTTGTGTGAACGTGAAATATTTTGTGCATCGGTTTTTTTTTTTTTTTCACTCAATTTTGCAGAGTATTTTATTTTGTATTATCTCCATTTGAATGTACATTTTTAAGCTGTACCAAAATTATACAATTACCTAATTAACGTTGCGATATCTTCAAATTTGGATTATTGGTCTCACTACTAGAAATTTGGGAAAAATCGTTCAAAAAAATCGACCAAAATCGGTCGGTAATGGTCAATAACCATCCAAAACACGCCCATCTACGTGTGGTCGGTATTTTGAAGGTCGGAAGAGCATACCGACAAAAGTTGATAGGGAATTATCGACCACCATCGGTAGGTATGCTCTACACGACCATCTGACAATTTAATTAACTCACAGACTAATAATGGTAGGAATGTTATTTTAAATATTTAATTTTACCGACTAACGTTAGTCGGTGTTTTAAATTTATTAATTTTTCTTACCGACCAACTTTGGTCGGTATTGAAAAAATTATATTTTTTTATAAATAATTAAAATTCATAAATACCGACCAACGTTGGTCGGTAAACTGGACAGGGAAGCCTACTTACCGGCCAAAGTTGGTCGATAATGTTGAATTTTCGGGAATTCAATGTGCATTAACCGACCAACATTGGTCGGTATTTTGCAATTTAATATTTTTTTGTATTAGTTACTAACCAAGGTTGGTCGATTTTCTGGTATTAATTTTGGCAGAAAATGCCTGTTTTGGTAGCTACATCATCTGCCAAATAAAAACAGCATACAAATACCCCTCACATCAAATAACCACCAATTCACCACATACAACCCTTAATTCACCACAAATCCAACCAAACATCCAATTAATACCTTAAAACTAACAAAGTTCAATTGAACATCACAATCCAGAATCAAGCAAAAACTAAGTAATTACAACAAGTTCAAAATTGTTCAATCTAATTCAAGTCTAGTTCAAAGTATATCAAAGTATTGGTCAAGAGGTACTTTCTACAACATCATCACCATCTGATGAACTTTCATCTACAAGACGATATAGAGAACGGTCTTGTGGAGGATGAGAAACGATCGCGGGGAGGACGGGAAGAACGATCATGTGGAGGTCGAGCCTCTGGCGATGACTCACGAGACAGGGGAAACGAAAAAGCTCCAGTGGAAAGGAGAGTTCTAATGTGAGCTTGCATACCAAGAAATTGAGCATCTCTAAGCCTTTCTCTTTCCTTAGCCGCCTCTAGCTCGGATCTAAGCGTTGTCACTGTATCCTTCATAACCGAGAGGCTCTCCCTATTAAGTGCCTCGCCCTGTGAGGAAGTCCCTATTCCTTGCATTCTACACCTATAGCGATGGAGTTTTTTCTCAGGAAGCCCGTATACCCTCGCCTTTTTGGACCGCCAATAGCCTCCAGCCATATTCTTTCAGTATTCTCTTCGAAGGTTGGGTTGGATCGCCCGATTCACCAGCTGGCTGTCTACGAATGAATTCCTCCACGTTACTTTGGTATCGACCTTACATTATTTTAAATTAAATTAGTATTTAAAAATTATTATAAAATAAATTATAACACTTAAAGAAAATTGAAAGCTTACATATGCAGTCTCTGCCTGGTCTTCAACCCACCTATCTGCACCCCCCTCTTTCTTCTTCTTTAAAATATGTGCCTTCTTGAATAGCTCATCATAGCTCATTGGACGCCCATACTTCTTTTCCTGAAAATAAATTAATTTAGTTAATAAATAGAATTGATATACTTAGGAAAGTAAAATAATTTATGCAATTACCAATATTCTTCTTATTGCCTCGATGCTGATAGCACCCCTAGTGTGCAAGGAGCCTCTCTTCTCGGATGGCGAGCTATCTTTCCTTGTTTGGTCCTCTTTAAGAGCTCCTCGGTCTGCCATTGCCTAAACAAATCATCCAATAAATGCTGCAGACACCAGTCAGGCCTCTTGTTCTTCTTTTTACCATCCGAGAAATGATCCGCCAATCTCTTGCGGGTTTTATGATGAAAATTTGCATCCCCTTCCTCAACTATAGCAGTCTTCCCATACATACTTGATCTGCATTTCAAAATTTAAATATTAGATGGAAACATTATAAATATAAATTATTAAATTTCTTAAAAGAACATTTATACCTTAAATTGATTGAAAATTTACTCCTTCAGCGAGTATGGGAAATCAGTCCAAGTCACGTAAGGGCCATCACAAAGTTTTTTGATTGCATTGGTGATTTTCTCATAGTCTGCTTACCCGGCTTGAACCTACAATTTAACAACAGAGACACATGAAAATATTAGTAAAAACATTATAAAACAATAAATGCAAAAACAACAAATAACTCTTATCCGTTATCCTCAGGGACTATAATGATCGTGCCATAGCAATCATAATGCACTATCTCTGGATCATCATCCTCAACATGTGTATCAGAGGCATGCGTAGACGGTGTAGATGGGGGCTCAAAGCTACGTTCTCACAGGCGAAGTCCTGAAATGGATGGAGTCGATGATGAAGATGGTGGTGATCTCTGTGACTGCATAGCTGGATGCGATCCATGTGGTTGTGATACATATGGTTGTAACCCAAGTGGTTGTGATATGGATGTCTACGATCATGTGGTTGTGATATGTAGGGATGCGATCCACGTGGCTGCAATCCACGAGGTTGTGAGACAGCTGGACTATATGTTAGACGTATTGTCTTATGGCCCTGTGATGGAAGACCCAATGTCTGGATGAAGGTGTAGGCCTCGTGATGATATGGTTGCTCAGTATATCCGTGTGGTGGAGGATTAGACATAGGAATATCTGAAAAGGGTAGAAATGAGGGAGTAGTATCATCCCAGATTCTACCCTCCTCTTTCCCTACCTAGCCATTTCTCGACCCCGAGAACTAGTAGGGTCATTGTTACCTTGACCCTTGCTCGCCACCTGTATAATATATTACATATTTAGATTAAAACATATAAGAAAGTAGTTCTAACACCAGAGTGCTTTAAAAAATCAACTTTTTAATCCTCATCGATGTATTGTTCCTCGTCCAAGAATTCCTCGTCCTCACTTGTTTGAATTTCATCAGTTGATTATTTGTCCTCATTTTATACAATTTTTAATTCATTTATATCAACTTATTTGAAACTTCATTTATATCAACTTATTCAAATATGCGTTCAGGATGTTTCAAATCATTTTCTAACTGATTGTCCACTATTTGGTGAACACTGGAGATATCATTTTGATATGCAAAATCTAACACATTCTCGACTTTCACCCTACCTACAAGCTTAGTTTTGATTACAACCCACCAATCGGACTCATGCCGCCGCAATGGATAAAGAGCATAATACACTTGCCTAACGTTATGTGCAATTATGAAAGGATCATAGCGATCATACTGCCTCGTATGATTAACCTCGATTATGTCGTATTGGTAATATACTCTTGTACCTCTTGTTGGATTTGAGGCAAACCACTTGTATCTAAAGAGTATCAATTTCTTTTATGTCCAACTTGTATATTCTAGTTGCAATATTTCTTTGACCACACCATAATAATAAATATCTCCAACTTGGTTGACAACACCACCTTGAACCACACCCCGATGTTGTTGCTATTTTTATTTTTTAGAGCAATCCTTTTATATGAAACTTATAATCATTCACTACGTATTTAGACATTGTTGTGACCTGAAGCCCAGGTCCCCTAGATATATCTTTCAAAAATTGATTTACACCATTATTTTGATTATTCACCTACATAGTGTTAAAAAAAATTCATAAGTTAGCATAATCGAATATATATATATATATAGCAGGAACTTTCGAAGAACATTATTAGGATAAACTTACAAACTGTTTGAACCACATATCAAAACTCGTATATACATCATCATGGCCAAATTGACCCACAAAGTGACTGTGACACATCAAATATTTTTAGTAGTTGCATCAATATGTAATCGTTGTAAATTTCACATTTTGATAACTTATAAATCAATGCTTACTAAAGAAACGGTACAACTTCGAGACAATTTAGCAACACATGCATTGTAGTTGACTTGTACTCTATATCACTCAAGCTTCTGTTTCTAACATCCTTAGAACATAGGCCTGGTTGATTGAAGATGGACATTTGTGGATATAATGGATCAAACACACATTCGACTATGTTCCTATCGGGCCTATTCCTAGAACATGGCATGTTACTCTCAAAATAATTAGAACAAAAACGTGCAGTTTCTTTTGCAAGATAGGCTTCACATATAGATCCTTCAATCCTATTCCTCTTCTTAACAAATTATTTGCATTTGCCAATTGTCCAACATAATGTCATATTAGCCAAGAACATTCAAATAAAATAGAATATTACATCAAACTTATAATATTACCTCTCAAAGGGATACATCCATCTGCATTGAATAAGCCCTCCAAGTCGTTCCTCGTGTACAAGGTGGATTGGAAGGTGTTCCATCACATCCACATGGAAATATTTTTCCATCTTACTAGAAGTTACACGAATGTTCTGATCCATCTGATGTACGTTTTCTTCCTTTAAGGTGGTAGAACACAAGTCTTTGAAAAAGAAACTAATCTTTGTGATGGGTTTCCAGATTCTTTCAGGCAAACCACAAAATGCAATAGGCACTAAGGTCTCCATGAAGACAGTCATGACTTTTCAAATGACTCAACTTCCCTACCTCCATATCTACTTTTTTCCCCTGATTCGACGCATAACTCTCAGGCATCTTAGATTTCGTAACCCAATCATAAATTTGTCATCTTTCCTCCAAAGTGAATGTGTAACTTGCTTTGGATTGAACACCTTACCACTATTCACTATGTGCAAGTATAATTCAGGTCACATGCAATATTCTTGTAAGTCCATTCCAGCCTTCGGGTTATCTTTTGTCTTACCTTTAACATCCATCACTGTGTTGAACAAATAGTCAAAATAATTCTTCTCAATATGCGTGGCATCAATGTTGTGTCGGAGAAGATTATCCTTCCAATAAGGCAACTCCCAAAATATACTATGTTTCATCCAATTATGAGTAACACCATATCCGGGGAATCTAGAAGGTGGAGCCTCAGTAACTTTACTGAAGACCCTCTCCAAAATTTCCTCACCTGAAAGTATCAGAGGTGGTGAATCATATTCCATTTTATTCTCTTTTAATGCATTTTCATCCTTCTAAACTCATGATCATCAGGCAAGAATTGACGGTAACAATCAAAACATGATTGCTTTCGTCCATTTCCATGCAGTAAGGACAAGCTAGCTTCCCAGTAGTAATCCACCCAGAAAACACTCCATACACAGAAAAATCGTTAATAGTCCATATTAAATTAGCATGCAAACTGAAATTCTACTAGGTTGATATGTCATATGTTTTAACACCAACATACCACAATTTTTTTAGCTCATCAATCAAAGGTTGCAAATATACATCAATCAAACTTTTCGGATTATGTTGACCAGGGATAATACAACTTTAAAATATATATGGACTAGTCATACACAACTCAGGTGGTAGATTATAAGGTGTAAGAAAGACAGGCCAGCATGACTATGGTGTCATGCCCCAAACCTGACGAGGCGTGGCCGGGCCCCGACCATACTCGGCCCGAGCGTACCACTTTGTAACTGTAAACTCTGGAGGGGTAACCATCAACTTAAGCCGATGATGCCATATTCTGAATCGTCCGAAAATAACGCTATGTGGGGTAAACATACCCAAAAGCTGATATATATAACTGTGCAGGCTGACGAAGCCACCATGAACTTCTACTGATATACAAAATATACAAGACTCGTCTACAAGCCTCTAGAGATAACTGAACTGTACCATGGTCGGGATAGGGCCTCGACCTACCCATCAAAAGAGGCGTCAATACGAAATAATGTGCCGAGTATGTAAGGCAATAGAATAACTAAAAGCTGAAACTGAACTGATAATATAATAACTAAAAGTAACTTGGAGTCAAATATAATCAAAATATATGCTTACCTGTTGATACTGACTCAAGTCTCTCAATATAGTAAGTAAAGTAGCTGTCCGGCCCTATAAGGCTCGGTATGTGTAACTGCTCTGCCGTAGTAGGCTCAGTCATAGGCATTCGGCCATACTAGGCTCTGTATCTCGGCCATTCTGGGCTCGCTCATAGGTGCTCGGCCACAGTGTGCTCGGTATATAACTTAGCATCTGATAAGAGGTTGCCCAATAGGGGCCTGCTCATTGATTATAGCTCGATGGTGGTGAAAATATGATAATATTGTGTGTGTATATATATACACACACACATATAGGCTCTCTACTCCCTTGGCTGAAAGAAGACAAAAATAAACTAAATATGAAGTCCCGATAAGGGATGATACTGTAACTTGTGAAACTAGGATAATGCGAATAAATTCAGAAATACGAACTTCTCTTTATGTCTCGTTATCAAACACATGTCGTCATGGGATCATGCCAAATTAAGGAAAGGTTTACCCTTAACATACCTAAGCTGATTCTCTTGACAATTCCTCTAATACACATCAATTGCGACAAAACACGTAACAGAGGATCAAAATAGGGAAAATCCATATGATATTCTTGAGAAATATTGCACCGTACTTCATTAGAATCGCAAAATATCACGTTACAGCTCCGACCATTGAAAATCACATATGCAATCTTTCTGAAACGTGATGCTTGTATCTTCTAATATTAAGGGGGGGGGGGGAAAGCAAACATTAGCTTGCATGTGCTAAAGTGAATTTATTTATGCAAATCATATTCAGAAGGTTAAAGATAATGTAAACCTTGTTATATGCTCTAACAATGTGACACCTTTCTACATAGTATATGAGTCACTTATTGCTTTTGTTATCCACTTCATGGGCTGCCAGTTGGCTCCCTTAATTATCCAAATAATTCACCCTCTTCTTAATTAACTTATTAACCCCCCACTAATCCAATAATGAACTAATTACCCATATAATTAAGAATTATCTCAAATTACATAACTCACTTTTAACATACTTTATACACTTTACTATCATGGTCATGTGGTACCTTGTATGATACTAGTCCATAAATACAGGAGTCTTCTACGGCTGTATGGTTGTCAACATATATGCTGCATGGATAATACTACGAAATCTTGAGTGCATTCATAACGTAACTCACTATGGATCATCGATTGAATAATTCCTCTCAGTACTTCTCAACTTTCTTTAAACGTAAGCTATTTCTTTTCCTTGTCTTTCCGCCGCTTGTTCTGTGCATACTTATATTATCTTAGTTCCCACGCATGCCAAAATTTTTGTGCAACTCATATGATCTCATATGTTACTTTTGATTTTACTTCCCGTTCATTAGCAACGGTAGGTTCCACTTTCTTATGGAGTGCATACATTGTTGTTGTGAGACTGTTGTTACAAGACCATTTCCTCTTTCGGTCATTGTGCGTAAGTTGAAGCCTTCTTCATTATTTCCTCAGCTAGTCTTTCATTGTCGTACTTAGGGAAGACCCTATGACTCTTGTAAAGCTACAAGCTTATTACATTGCATACCCGATAGAAATTTTGATGTTCGTACTTACCTATACTTATCCTTAGTTACTTACTTCCACGCTCATGTGCTTGTACGGTTGCTTCTGAACTGAAGTTTTGGCTGTATTCCTAGTGGAACTCTTGTTGATACCCAATTTTTTCCAAAATATTTTTAAAATTGCATATATAACTTCAAAGTCATGCATTAGCATCAATTGGTATTTTTCCACAATTTTCCATATTTTTTATTAATTTGTCCATTATTTTATCTCTAATAATAATTACAAAATTGCGTCACAAATGATTTCAAAGGCATTTCTTGATTGAATTCATTGTTTATGGTCCTAATAAGATCAAATTATTTCATAATTAGCCAAACTGATATCTTTTGGCTATAATTGTAATAACTTTGCGATTATAGCATAAGCATGTAATTTTGTACTATTTTTAACCAGAAATTAGCCTTTTATATTCTTAAATACAAAATAATCATTTTAAAGTTATTTCCATGCATATGATTCATTTTTATAAATAGTAATTACCTTATAAAACTATTTTAATTAAACTATCTGGGTATTTAACAAATAACCCATGCCTATTTCAATTTTAGCCTAAATTGATTAATCACTCCATAAATAAAACCAGCTCACCTGATTAAATCAAACCCAATTCCTAAATCTACCCGGACCCAATTCCACTTAATCTGGACCGTTTGATCATTTCGAATCAACGGACCAGATTCATAATTTCCTAATTTAACCTAAGAGGCTACCCCCCCACCTCTCATTTCCCTCACACACCCGCCGTCACTCCTCTCATCTCTCTCAAAACTCTCTGCTAAACCTACTCACCGGATGTTGTCTTGACGGTAACTATGGTGGTTTTACCACCATCCCCAGCCTCATGGATCCCTCACATGCCGGATAACTGCTACCTTAAGATCCTCAAAGGAACCACAGGCTGTTCAACTCACCCCATGGCCTTTTCATGCCATTATCAGGCCACCCTTGGCCTGTCCGAGTAAGATCCTTCCATCTCCAACTAAAACCTATGGTTTCTAGGACGATTCTCTCATCTCTAGGTTATCTATCTCTGAAACCCTATTTTTAACTCTTGACTTCTTAGACCTATAATAGATCTGAGTATATCCTGAGTTATTTTGTTGTTTTCCTTAATGATTTCTCCGACGCCTCTTCGTCTTCAAACTAGGGTTTCTTGACCCCTTTTCAAAAATGATTCTTCTTCTGATTTAACTGTTATTCTATGTTTTTCAATATGTTTAAGCGTCTATTTAAGTTTTTCCCTTTTTGTATGACTTATTATGTCAAAACCCTTAAGTTTCTTGGTCTTAACCATGGTTTCTGAGTCTGTTCTTGCTTATTTGTTCATTTGATTCATTTGCATGTATGTTATTTATGAATTCATTCAGAGTTTCTCTGATTTTACCTTATTAGGGTTTCTGATTGTTGCTTCCTCCTCCTATATCATGCCTATTCTGTTAAGTCATGCTATGTTCTATGCGAAATACCTAATCTTGTGTATTTTCACCCTATTTGGCTTATTAGGGTTTCTGATTTTGCCTATTCCTGCCTATTATGTGTTTATCTCACTTATTCTCAGAAGTTTTTGTTCATCAGTACTATGTTCTAGTTTGGATCCCTGATTCTATGTGATTTTTACTTTACCGTGCCTATTAGGGTTCTGATTCTTGCCTTTTTCCTTGCCTATTATGTGTTTATTTTGTGCAAGTTGTGTTGATTCCCCTTAATCAATACTACTCCTGTTTGAATCCCTAATTCCCTGTGATTGATATCCTCCATTCTCTACTGATTTCAACCTCTAAAATATTTTTTTGCCTTATTTTATGGGTGATTATGCTGTCAATCGATTTTTTAATTACTTTCCTTAATTAGATTTTCTGAACCTAGCCTCTATTATATGTCTTATACTTCTATGTGCTGAGATTGTTTCCTTATGTGTTATATTCCAGTCATGTATGGTACATTTCCTTATTTATTACATGTCTATTACCGTTTGAGGTTAACTCCTTAATTGAAGGGAGTACTTACATTGATTTTATACTGATTGATTCTGATTCCCCAATCACTACATGACTTTGATTTTTACCTTATTCTCTACCTAGTTTCAAACTATATATACATTGCTCTTTCATTAACACAACACACGAGCACATTAGTTGAAAAAGCTCTCTCTCTCTCTCTCTCACACACACACACACACACACTCAAAACTTTATGCTCTCTTTTTGTGTTACTTACTATTATTCTGAGTTAGCCGGCTGCAAGCCAAGGCTAACTATTGTGCTCTCCTGTCCCTTCACTTTTTTGTTTACTGTTTTCTTTACTGGTATGTTATAATTTCAATTCAAGTCCCAAATCAATATGCTTCTTTTACTGCTTCAGTTTATCATGTTTCTAATATGTTTCTATCTGTGGTTTTGTTGTTCAACCTGCAACTAATATGTCTACTTTACTGCTTTATCAACATGCTTCTGAATATTACCAACCCCTTAAGATCAACCTGCTTATGAACCCCCTTTGTAGTATACCTCTATGTGACTCTGCCTTACTTATGTTTTTCCTGATTTCTATCATGAACCTTTTTGTGCAAAGTAGTTAGCTATCCTAAGTTGTCTGATCTTGTGTTGGTTCTGAGATTCATGATATGCTGATTCCCTAAACCCCTATAAGAATTTTCATGCTCCTGTAACTATGTGTGCACTACATGTGCTCTATGTGTCCCCAATCCCCATCACCCCTGTGTGTAGGTTTGTTCTTCCTGTTTTAGTTCTGTGTTCTTTAAGTATTGCTGAGTTTGGTTTTGGCTTTATGTTTGATCTGCTGTTGTTTAATTATATAACTCTCTCTTTTCAAAAGTTGTTTTACTGAATGACTCCTTCTTTTATTTCACAAAATTGTTTCAAGCAATTCTCTTTTAACACTGTTTTCTTACTAAAACCTTTTCAAAACTATATCAATCACTCCCACTCTACTCTTAGGTCTTTAATTTCTGCCCCTCTAATGTGTGACTGCTTAGGTATCCCTATGAGATCCCTCTGAACTCTGATGCAGTAGAGCTGGCTCTTCCACATTGCACTTACTCAATTATGGTTTCAAAATCTGGGTGTGAGCACTGCCCGGGATCCCTTGAGGTCCTTAGGGAACTCTGACACACCCA
>ML411453.1:0-20486 GCA_005239525.1 Nicotiana knightiana
GTGTGTATCTTTTTGTACATATTTTTTTTCTATTATTTTTTTCTTTTTTTCTTCTTTCCTACATACACTCCATACATGAAGATTCAATGGCTAGTGACTTTTGAATGCAATTTTTTTTTAGTGCACTAACAGGCCTATTCATGGTTCCACTCAAAAACTATTTCCCAATATCCCACCTTACTTCTTTTAGCGACTAAGTGCCTTAGGAGGAAAATGTGAAAAAATCTCAATTTAAGAACAAAATAGGGTACGGCTTGTAATGTGGGTACCAAAGAAAAGGTAGCTCAAAGGGGATAGCAATGGAATTTTGTAATTCTTATGTGACAAGCACATCCATGATCAAGCAAGAAAATGCCTACGTCATCTCCTAAACCAACATAACCTACAATTTCGCTTCGATTAACACACGGGGCAAGTTCTAGACTACACAGGATAGCATAGAAAATCACTAAACCTCACTCACACATTGCACATGACTCAATCACAACGGTTTTATTCAACTCTCAAGTCAAGCAAGCACACAAAATTGAGAGAATTAAGCAATATTACACTATGTAGCATACAAGTCAAACAACTGAGCTAAGGCGTCACAAATTAGGCTATTTATTTTTTTACTCAGGCATCACATGTCAAACCAAATATCTGGGAAAACAGAATGTATGTCATCACCTAATATGCCGGCATCAAATATGTCATAGGGTATCTCTAATTTACTCAGTTTCTTCCTAGCTACTCTAAACAAAATCAAAATTAATTTAAATTACCCGGTTCAAGTTACACCCTTGGAAAAGAACCGTGGTCAAAAGAAAAACCAAGGGAGAATTACTACACTACCTAAAAAAAAATCTTTTTGGTATTTTCTTTAGACTTACTTCCCTCAAGAGAGCTGTCTAGGAAATCCATCATCGGGAAAAGTTCACATATTTTATATATATATAAAACAACTACAAAAACTTAAAAGAAAGAAAATCATTTACTATCATGAATACAAAACTACAATACAAACCCACATACGGTACAACAATTCCACAATTCGTAAGTACAACAAAATACAACATACACACCCCACACTTAATCCATGCATTGTCCCCAGTGCATTATATAGAGACAAAAGCAGTAATAGAAGAAAGGTACAAGAAACTCCCTGATCATTCAGCGTTGTCATCATCTGACGCTCTCCACTCCTCCTCATGCTCATTTTCTTCATCATCTTCCTCATCCGAGCGCATCGGTTCTGCATCAGAGTCATCAGGAGTGTTGATATCCTCATCATCAGGGAGCCTGTATCCCTCACCCGCTCCAATCATCTGCTGCGCATGAGCATTGAGCGGGTACCTCTGATCCAATTCAACTCTCTCATCAACTAACGCCGGTCGACCTCCTATTCGCAACTGCAAATCCATCATCCCATAAAGATGGGGCATGAATCTATCATCCCGCACATTGCGCGCTGCATTGGTCAGGGAAGGCTCTTCCTTCAGTATTAGGCCAGAGATGTCAGTCTCTCGTTGGAATTGATCAATGGTATGGTCAAAGTTGGGCTCAACCGCTACATTCTCATTTAGCAGGAACTGGGTTATGAAATTTGGGAATGNGTCTCGGATGATAAGGTGTCATGGTTGCATGGTAGTATCCGTGCATTAATCACTTTAAGCCACACCTGGGTCTCAGCCTTCATTTTCTTCTTTGGAAATCTTTTATGGCAATTTGTGGCTCTATCCCGAATTCAAGCAGCCCTGGAATCAAGCCCACAAAGTGTGTGCCTCACCTCTCTATAGTTGGGATGGCAGATGAATTGCTCTAGAAACTCCACCGGAACATTTGGTGCACCTAGGAAATCGCATATGGCCTTGGCCGAAAAATCTACCAAGTGCCCACGAATTGGCACCAATCCGTTCTTTTCCTTAGGGTCAAACCCTGCGTAGAATGCTCGGACTAAGTTGAGGTTGATGTCACCATTGTGTCTGAACACATATCCCAGCCCCAACTCATGGATGCTCCGCTAAATCGATGGAAATTTTGATCTTAGACTCTCTTCCTTAATGGCCCCTTCAGGGTGAACATGCTTGGGTTTGCAGCGTGCATACCATTTCCTGGATTGCACTGGTATGCTGTTGAGACCATATTCCCGTTTACCCGTGGGTCGCTGTCTCATAGCAGCGACATCAGCTACTGCTTCCTCACCAGTCATACTGGAAGTAGCATCCCCCCTTTTCTTTTCTTTTGGGGTTGTGGGGGTTTTGCTTTGCTTTTAGCAGGGGCCGAAGACGTGGCCTTCCCCTTGCCAGTGGATCTTCTGGGTAGTATTGTTTCTCCTGCACATATGATCAGTAGTTAGTGGGTGTCACTGGGTGTGTAACAAAAGCTTTCCAAAGGTTACTCAGACTTCACCTTGGTATGTTAATGAATAATTGACCCAAAGGGCTTCTCGTGAGCCTCTTCACACTTAACATTTCATGGAGTTGACAATGCATGATACTAGTGGGTTGTTTCCCTGAGACTCGGGCTCCAAATGGGATATGTATTTCCATTGAGGCATTATATCGAGCACTTGGCGTGCACAATGCCATGAGAGCTCTTATGGAATTGAGGGACTGCCTCATGTACCCACATCTGGGTGGGGTTCCATAATACCACTTGGTTTAACAAATTCAGCCCATTCTTAGAGGGTTTCGGGGATTGGGATGAAAACATCATACAATATGACCATGAAATTCATAACCCCATAAGGAACCACCACGAATCATGGCTACACCATATATAATTGTAACACCCAAGTCAAATTTGCACAGAATAGGGATAAAATCATACCTCAACGATTGATGAGTGTTAATTTGATGAGGTGAACCCCGAAATTGAGCCTTTGCAGACTTGTGTGTGCTGTGGGTGTGAAGAAGTGTGGGTGAAGAGTTGATGTAGGTGTGTAGATGTGTGGGTAATCTATGGGTTGTTGTGTGAGTGTGAGAGCAATTCGTTTGTGTTCTTGGGAGCAAACTCTTGCTTGAGAGGGATATGGGAGATGGAAAAATTAGAAGAAGATACTTACCTAGCGTTAGGCGTGCGTTTTAGTCTTAAATCTCGGACCCACTGGCGTTATCCAGGCAGGCGTTAGGGCTGAAACGCCCAGCCTACCCTGGAATTTTCCAGGTGTTAGGGCTGAAACACCCAGCCTGCCCTGGAGTTTGCCAAGCGTTAGGGCTGAAACGCCCAGCCTGCCCTGGTGTTTTCCAGGCGTTAGGGCTATATCGCCAGGTACCCCCTGGCCTTCGTCTCACGTTCCGTCATGCAAGAACAGTGCTCCTTTCACTTGAATGCACTCGCAAGCTCGTTAGTACCTATAATTATATGAAATTCTTCAAGCTATGTTAAGATTTAACTAAGCATTGGGTTGCCATCCAATAAGCGCCTTAGTTAATGTCGTGGCACGACGATTACAACAAGTCAATAGGTTGCTTCCTATGAAGCGCCTGATTTAACGTCGCGACACGACGCAAAACCTCGACTCAGTCATCAACGAGCACGACTTTGGTCTTCTCACGATTTATGGTACCACCCCAATAGTGTTTGACTCTATGCCCATTCACTAAAAATGTTCTTTCACCATGTATAGCTCGCAATTCAAGTGCACCATATGGAGTGACTCTCACTATTTCAAACGGGCCTGACCATCTCGATTTCAGCTTTCCAGGAAACAGTCTAAGCCTAGAATTGAATAATAATACCTGTTGGCCTGGCTCAAAATGACGCGGTTTTATATGTTTGTCATGCCACCTCTTGGTCTTTTCTTTGTAAAGTTTGGCATTTTCATATGAGTGCAACCTGAACTCATCCAATTCATTCAACTGCAGCAATCTTTTCTCACCCGCGGCTTCAAGGTTCATGTTTAGCTTCTTGATGGCCCAATATGCTCTATGTTCAAGCTCTACGGGCAAGTGACATGCCTTCCCATAGACCATTTTGTACGGTGATGCCCCAATTGGTATTTTGTATGTTGTTCTGTATGCCCATAAAACGTCATCTAACTTAGCATCCCAATCTTTCCTGTTCACACTCACCGTTTTCTCTAGTATTTGCTTGATTTCTCTATTGGATACCTCTGTTTGTCCACTTGTTTGAGGGTGATATGCTGTTGCAACTCGATGACGGACCCCATATTTAGCTAAAAGGTTATTCAACAACCGATTGCAAAAGTGGGTTCCTTCATCAGTAATCAAGGCACGTGGAGTACCAAATCTTGAGAATATATTCTTCTTCACAAATGCATCGACAACCATGGCGTCATTCGTCGGCAATGCAATTGCCTCCACCCATTTCGACACGTAGTCAACTGCCAGCAAAATGTATTTATTTCCCCTGGATGATGGGAATGGACCCATAAANCTCATCCCAGTAGTAAAATTTCACATCACGTAAAAACCTCTTTCTTGCTTCAGATTCTATTTCTGGAGGAAGTACCCCAATAACCAGATAATTCACATAATCGGAATACCACGGAGGAGGGTCTTGGGTTATAGCAAAATGTTTCTCATCAGGAAAGACTTATTTAATATCTCCACCCTCCTCAACATGATCATGATTTTCCAGCCTTGACAGATGATCAGCTACTTGGTTATCAGTGCCCTTTCGGTCTCTTATTTCCACATCAAATTCCTGCAACAATAAAACCCAGCGCATTAATCTAGCTTTAGATTCTTTCTTTGTAAATAAATACCTGATTGCTGCATGATACTGTGTGGACAATAATTTTGTGCCCACCAAGTATGCCCGGAATTTTTCAAAGGCCCACACCACAGCTAACAACTCTTTTTCAGTGGTGGTGTAATTCTGTTGTGCATCATCGAGGGTCTTACTCGCATAGTAGATGGAATAAAACACNTCAGGCAGGGTGCATCAAAATTGAACTTGACATCTTTTTCCAGCAACCTGCACAAAGGAGTAGCAATTTTAGAAAAATCTTTAATAAAGCACCTATAAAATCATGCGTGTCCCAAGAAACTCCGGACACCCTTCACTGAATTTGGTGGAGGTAGTTTCTCAATTGCCTCCACTTTTGCCTTATCAACTTCGATGCCACTTTTAGATATTCTATGACCCAAGACAATGCCTTCCTGCACCATGAAGTGACACTTCTCCCAATTTAACACCAGATTCGTTTCTTCACAACGGGCCAACACCATGCTCAGGTTTTTCAAACAGTCATCATAAGATGCCCCAAAGACTGAGAAGTCATCCATAAACACTTCTACGAATTTTTCCACCATGTCGGTGAAAATCACCATCATACATCTCTGGAAGGTGGATGGTGCATTGCAAATACCAAATGGCATTCGCTTGAAGGCGAAGGTGCCATAAGGTCAAGTAAAGGTGGTCTTCTCCTGATCCTCTGGTCATATGACAATTTGATTGTAACCTGAATACCCATCCAAAAAACAATAATATTCATGCCCTGCTAACCTGTCCAGCATTTGATCAATGAATGGGAGTGGAAAATGATCCTTGCGGGTTGCTTTGTTGAGCCTTCGATAATCTATGCAAACTCTCCAACCCGTGATAGTGCGGGTAGGAATTAGCTCATTTTTCTCATTCTCAATCACGGTCATCCCTCCCTTTTTGGGTACACATTGAACCGGGCTCACCCAATTGCTGTCAGAAATAGGAAAGATGATACCTGCATCCAGCAATTTTATGACTTCTTTCTTCACTACTTCTTTCATAATGGGATTCAGCCTCCTTTGCTGCTCAACACTCGGGCGAATTCCGTCTTCCAAAAATATTTTATGCATGCAAAACGATGGACTGATACCTTTAATATCTGCGATGGTCCACCCAATCGCCTTTTTGTGCTCACGAAGTACCCTAAGCAATTTCTGTTCTTGTGTATTGGTCAGGCTGGATGAGATGATCACGGGCAATGTTTCAGAGTTCCCCAAATAGGCATAGCGTAAATGTGCTGGAAGAGGTTTGAGTTCCAGCTTTGGAGCCTCTTCAATAGATGGCTTAGGAAGGGTTAGAGTAACAGGCTTATTCAACTCTTCAAATTTTCCTAGCCTGTGGAGGTAACTGCAGGACACCTCAAGAATTTTCTCAATACCTTCCCTTGTTTCATCCTCACAGTCTTCTACATCCCTAACCAACACTCGCTCAAGAGGGTCAATAGGATTCATGTAGGGAACCATGGACTCTGATTTGCTTTCCCCTACAGAAATCATGGATAGTTCTTCATAGAGGACAGGTAAATTGAGTGCCTTATAAACATTAAACACCTCCACTCGATCACCAACACGTTTTGTCATCTTCCCTTCACACACATCGATAATAGCTCGGCCTGTAGCTAGGAATGGACGCCCCAAAATAAATGGGACTTCCAAATCAGGCTCATAGTCCAATATAATGAAATCAACTGGGAATATGAATGATCCCACCTGAACCATCACATCTTCAATTACTCCCTCAGGATGGGCTAGGGAGCGGTCAGTCAATTGTAAAATCACTGTTGTTGGGTGTGGTTCACCCAACCCCAAATGATTGAACACAGATAGTGGCATCAAATTAATACTTGCCCCAAGATCGCACAGAGCTCGCCCGACTGCATGCTTACCAATTGAGATTTGGATAGTAAAGCTACCCAGATCTTTAATTTCTGAGGTAGCTTGCTTTGAATTCGTGAGCTAACTTTCTCAGTGAGTGCCACTGTTTCGAACTCAGTCAGCCTTCGTTTATTGGCCACAATGTCCTTGATATACTTAGCATATTTGGGTACCTCCTGCAGAATGTCTACCAGTGGAATATTGATTTGTACCTGCTTCAAGAGATCAAGAAACTTTTTGTATGATGCATTATCTTTCACCTTTTTCGACCTTTGAGGGAATGGAGGGGATGACCTTGCAACAAATGGTGGGGGTTGCTCAACACTCGCCTCCTTTGCTGGCTTATCTGATTCTTTCGGGTTGTCTGAAGTTGATTCAATAGTGGTTGGTCTCTCATCAAAATTTACCTGCTTTCTTTGACTGGGTTGGACTGTCTCCAATAGCTTCCCATTCCTCAATGATATAGCATTAACAGGTGCTTTAGGATTAGCTTCAGTGTCACTTGGAAGAGCCCCCGTTGGTCGGGTATTTTGAGAACTGGCGAGTTGCCCCACTTGACGTTCTAAGTTTCTCATGGCTACAGTCTGGGCTTGGTGATCAGCCATTATTTTCTGATTGAAAGCAAGTTGGTCATTCATCATTCTCTTCATAATATCCTCAAGGCTTGCTGATGGTTCAGCCTGAGGTGGTTTGTACTGCTGTTGAGGTGCTGGATGCCTGTAATTATGCTGAGTGCTCTGATTTCCACCCCAAGAGAAGTTTGGGTGGTTTCTCCAGTTGGGGTTATAGGTGTTTCCATATTGATTTTCTTGTCCCCTATTAGCGTTACCCACAAAACAAACAGACTCTGGATTAACTGGGCATAACTCACTTGAATGACCCTCTACACAGACTTCACAAAATACCTGAATTTGTTGCACTGGTTGGGCCTGTTGCATTGATTGAGATTGTTTCTTGTTAATGATCAGGTTCATCTGATTGACTTGGTTAGTCAATGTGGAAATCTGGGCTGACAATGCTGAAACCACATCTAGTTCAAGAACCCCTGGTGACTTTTGAACCATATTTCTCCCCATCTCACCTTGCCAGTCTGGATTGCTTTTGGAGAATTTATTCAGTAATGCAAATATTTCATCATAATTCTTCTCCAACGTCTGACCTCCAGCTGCTGCATCTACCACAATTTTTGTCTGAGGATGGAGTCCTTCAATGAAAGTGTGAACTAACACCTCGTTTGTCTGATTGCGATGAGGGCAGTCTCTGAGTAGCCCCTTGAACCTTTCCCATGCTGAATATAAAGATTCACCAGTTTTCTGTCTAAAGGAGACTATCTCACTCCTGATCTTTGCAGTCTTTCCTAAAGGGAAGAACCTTGCCAGAAATTTTCTCGCCAGATCGTTCCATATTGTGATGGAATTAGCTGGTTCTGCCTTCAGCCATCGCTTTGCCTCGCCCAATATAGATAATGGGAAAAGCGTGAGCCTCAAATAATCTTGCATGACCCCGTTAGTGATATAAGTATCACTAATCTCCAAGAAGTTCAAAATGTGCTGCTGTGGATCCTCGTGGGGAAGACCCAAAAACTGCCTGTTTTCATGAAGTAGTTGGATCATGCTCTGTTTCAACTCAAAGTGCCCAGTGATTCTGGGCTTCACGATGCTGGAGGTGACATTAGCAATGCTTGGCATTGCCACCTCCTGAACCGCCATGCGTTGTTCCTATGCCATGTTCACAGGAAATCAGATGACATCCTGAAGATTGTCTGTATCTCTTGCTTGTCGCAATCTCCTGTGAAATGATCTCTCAGGTTCGGGGTCAAAGTCGTCAAGTCTATCTTGGCTTCTAACCCTACGCATTCACTCGAAGTTCCTGAGATTAGAGCAAAAATCACGTGACGTTAGACTCAATGAAATAAAAAATTAAAGCAAGTAACTAAAAAGTAGTCTATATTCAATTCCCAGGCAACGACGCCAAAAACTTGTTGGTCCAAATCGCACACGCAAGTATGCGTGGTCGTAGCAAGTAATATAATGTTAAATCGAATGTCGAACCGACAGGGACTTGCGTAAACTACTTATTGAATCACTCTAATTGCTATTTAATCAAGCCAAAAGAAAATCCAAGAATATAATTAATTTATTCTATGATTATATGAGCTAATTATCAAGTAATGATAATATCGTTGTGTATTCAATAGAGACAAATATTCTAGGGTTGTGATCAATTCACCATTCATATTGCATTTTAATTAACTCTCCCTTTCGTATAATTCACTCATGGTTTCTAATTAATCGATAATTGCTCTCGTAGCCTTCTCCCGAAGTACTACTCGCCTATTCTCAATAGAGTAACGCCTATATTCCTATGAAATTAATCTATTAGAACGCACTAAGATTACAATGTTTAATTAAGCACGGTGACTAGGTATATTCCTATCCTAACCACAAATTCGCTCCCCTGAAGGGTTAAGATCGCGCTCTCCTCAATTCTTCTCTAATCTATATATGGCTTTTCCAAGCATAACATAGATTGTATGTAGAACCTAATTGCTGGCCAAACAATTAAGCAATTAAATGCAGAATTGAAGAAACAACCATATATTGAGTGAATTATAATTAAGGTTAAGTTAATATCGAATAACAATATTCATGGCTAAACCACAACCCCAGAACAATGGGTGTTTAGCCACTCATACTAGAATTAAACAATTGCATAAGTTTTGCATAAATGGAAAATACTAGATTAAGATGAAGAAAACTGATAATCCTTTGCTTCCTCAATGATCTTGTGTGTATATTCTCTCCAAAAATGGCATCCTCCTTTCAAAGTTGTGTTTTTGGGTGTATTTATATGTTTGGGATAAGCCCTAAATGTGTAGGAGACTTCTATTCCAACCGGGAAACACTTAAAAACCTTTAAAACTCGGAGTTGACTGAACCAGGCACCCAGGCGTTAAGCCCCGAATGCCCCCTTAACGCCTGGGCAGGCCTGGTGTTAGGGGCCAAACGCCTGGCTAACGCTAGGGTCACCCTGGCCTTAAGGGCCAAACGCCCCCTTAACGCCTGGGCATGCCTGGCTTTAGGGGCCAAACGCCCGGGTATGGCCCGGGTCACTCCTTTTCGACTTTTGAGCGTATTTTTGACGTTTATGCACCCATTTAGCTCGGCTTCCATCTCCAATTCATCTAGACATGAAATAGACTCCATTATGCACATATAACGTGCATTTTTATCACAAAAGCACATAAAATGTAAGGTATATAATGCTTAAAACTATGAATTCTAGCCACGCATCAGCCTTAAAAAGACTAATTTTAATCACCTCGAGTTGTGTGCGCAGTCAGGGCGTAAATCAGAAAAGCTTTGAAGTGAAAATATGAGAAACAGAAATTTCTAGAGTTAAAATTTGGTTATAGTTGACTTTGGTCAACATTTTGCATAAACGGACCCGGATCTGTGTTCGGACGATCCCGAGAGGTCCGCAGTGAGATATGTGACTTGGGCGTATGCCCGAAATTCAATTCCGGGGTCCCTAGCCTTAGAAAACAATTTTTGAAGAAAATTGTTGTGCTAGTTTTTACAGAAAATAAATAAATGAATTAATGCGTGAAATTATTGGTATCAGGCCCGTATTTTTGTTCCGGATCCTGCTACAAGTTTTTTATGATTTTTAAGTCATATATGTTAAATTTGGTGAGAATCGAAATTGATTTGAAATGATTCGGACGTCCAGTTGAAATGTTAAAAAATTTGAGTGTTCTTGAGAAAATCATGAGTTTTGAGGTTAAATATTTGGTTTTTGATGTTATTTTGATGATTTGATCGCACGAGCAAGTCCGTTTGATGTTTTTAGACTTGCGTGCATATTTGGTTTGGAGCCCCGAGGGCTCGGGTGAGTTTCAGGTATGCTACGGAGTGGTTAAACTTAGAAAAATATGCACAGCTGATATCTGGTGTTTTGGCACAGGTCTCTGATCTCGCAAATGCGAGATCAGGCTTCATAATTGCAAAGGAAACAGATCTGGTAAATGCGACATATTTCATCGCAAATGTGAAACCTGCCTGGGAAGCCCATGTTCGCAAATGCGAACCACCTTTCTATTTTGCGAAGGGCCTAGAAGTCGCAAATGTGACATTTTTGGTCGCAAATGCGAGGCAGCCAGATTTTCAAAGGGTTCGCAATTGCGAACCCCTGACCGCAAATGCTATAACCGCAGCATGTTAAAACAGATTTTGGTCCGATTCCAAAACCAATTGTATATCCGGGCTCGGGGGAGAATGGATAAACGGATTTTGGTCCGAACCTCGAGTTTAGACCAAGCGGTCCCGGGGTCGATTTTCATATTTTTATAAAAAAACATAGGAACATAGTTTTTCATTAAAGTTAACACATTTAGCAATAATTAATGATATTAAACCGAATTGTGATCAGATTCGAGTGAGTTGAAGCCCAATTCTAAAGGAAAAGCAGTGCTTGAGCAGTGAGTGGACTGTGAATTCGAGGTAATTGTTGTGTCTAACCTTAGCTTGAGGGAATATGTATTGTGTGACTACTTGTTACCTGTTTTGTTTCTAAATCCGATGTATAGGTGAGGTGATGAGTACCTATACGTTGTGGTCATGTCATAACATGCGAGTGAAAGTAAATTCTTGTTATTTTGGTAGTTGTAAAGCCTATTACTTGTGATTATAGTTGTTGTTGAAATGCTGGAAGTTTGGTATCCGGTTCCACATTGATGGATAATATTGTGAACACTGAATTGAGATTGAAATGATAAATGATAATAGAAACTATGACGAAATATCGATTTCCTGTGAAATCCCTCTTTGTATATTGTTAATGATTCTGTGATTGGTAAGGAGGAATGTAAAGCACGAAGGGTGATGCCGTTGATGATCTAAATATATTCTATTTTGAGGAAGAGTGTAAAGCACGAAGGGTAATGTCGTGCCTGAATGAAATACATTATGAGAGTAAAATCACGAAGGGCGATGCCGTGCCTGAATGAAATACATTGAGTGAGAGTAAAAGCACGAAGGGTGATGCCGTGTATGCTTATTTATGATATGGGGAGGATGAGAGTAAAAGCATGAAGGGTGGTGCCGTGCGAGTTCCTTTTCTATTCTTATTGCTTTAAATTATTGTGATTACTGTTTATTGCCGTCTTCTTGTTTTTTTCTCACTCCTTGTGTTAAATTCCCCATAGCATGATCCCTTCCCATTATTGGATATAATGTTAACTCTTTAATTGCTATTGTTGCTGCTAGTATGTTTGTACATGTCCAGGTTTTATGTGGGGTCCTGTCCCAGCCTCGTCATTACTTCGCCGAGGTTAGGTTAGGCTCGGCACTTACTCATTACATGGGGTCGGTTGTACTGATACTACACTCTACACTTCTTGTGCAGATCCAAGTACCGGTCATTGCTGATTCTTTGAGCATAGTTGAGTTTTTACACGGAGACGAGGTAGATCTGCTAGCATCCGCATATTCCTGGAGTCTTCCCTTATTTATTTAGATATTGTTTTATTTCATTCAAAACAGAGATATATTTCTTTCAGCCCATTTATTTCTTGTACTCTTTAGTAGTTCGTGAATTGTGACACCAGACCCTAGGTAGTTATATAGTATATATTTAGTTCGTGGTTCGATTTATTTATTCGGTTACTATTGATGAAGTTATTTATTGGGAAATATTAGATTCAATATTCATTTTTGAATTTTTCATTCATGTTTAAGAAAATTGTTAAAAGAAAATGGTTAGTTAAGTTCTAACATTGGCTTGCCTAGCAAGTGTGGTGTTACGCGCCATCACGATCCCGTGGGTTGGGAATTTGGGTTTTGACAAGTTGGTATCATAGCGATAGGTTGCCTAGGTCTCACAATTCACGAACAAGATTAATAGAGTCTGAGGGATCGGTACGTAGACGTCTGTACTTATCTCTCAGAGGCTATGAAGTTAGGAACAAACTCATTTTATTTCTACTATGTCGTGCGATTCTTGATATCTCAAAATAATACTAATTGAACTCTTCTATTCTCTCGCAGATGGAGAGAACACATGTTTCCTCTTCCGCTGACCAACAATCTGGTCCTCCAGCAGCAGCAACAACTCCTATTAGGGGCAGAGGATGAGGCCACGTCAGAGGCCAAGGCAGGGGCAGGACTCAACATGTTGCTCATACTGCAGGTGTGGGAGCCCCAGGTTGATATTGATTAGGGGGCTCTAGCTCAGACCGTTCCGGCTGGACCAACTCACGTCCCAGAGGGGTTCATTGCTACCTCGGTGCTTCAGGATGCTTTGGTCCGATTAGTGGGCCTTGTGGAGAGTGTAGCCCAGACTGTAGCACTCCCTATTGAAGTAGCCGTATCTCAGGCTGGACAAGGGATCCAGACTCCTGCTACCCACACTCCTGATCAGACTACTCCTCAGGTCCAGACCTCAGCACCCAAACTAGTTGGGGTAGTTCAGACAATTGCTGCAGCTCAGATTGCTGATGGGGCAGCTATGACTTCCGATTCTTTGTGGAAACTGGATAGGTTCATCAAGTCTTTCCCTGTTCACTTCAGTGGTGCTACTTCAGAGGATCCTCAGGAATATCTGGATAGTTTTCATGAGGTTCTTCGTAAGATGGGTATTTTGGAGAACAATGGGGTCGACTTCGCCGCATTTCAGTTGACTGGTTCCCGCCAAGAAATGGTGGAGGGATTATTTGTTGTCTAGACTAGCTGGGTCACCTGCTCTGACTTGGGATCAGTTTTCTCACCTCTTTTTGGAGAAATTTTTGCCAATCACTACTCGAGAAGAGAAGCGTCGTCAGTTTAAGCGTCTTTAGCAGGGCGGCATGACAATTACCTAGTATGAGAAGTGCTTTGTGGATTTGGCTCAGCATGATATTATTTTGTTACCCACTAGGAGAGAGAGAGAGAGAGAGAGAGTTTGGAGATTTATTGAGGGCCTTGCTCAACCCATCAGATTGCAAATGGACAAAGAGACGGGGGCTGAGATTTCCTTTCAGGACGCGGTCAATGTGGCTAGGAGAGTTGAGTCGGTTCTTGGGATGGGAGGTCAGGGGTCAGACAAGAGACCTCGACATTCCGGTGGATTTAGTGGTGCCTCATCTAGAGGTGGGAGTACTCAGGGAAGAGGCCATCCTTCCAGGCCATTTAATTCAGCACTTCAGACGTCACAGGGGGCCCCATCACTCCTTGAATGTCCCTGTTTATGTGTCTACGCCCATGGGGGATGCTATTGTGGTAGATCGTATATATCGTTAGTGCATAGTCGTTATTGAGGGTCTAGAAACTAGTGTAGACCTTTTTCTTCTTGACATGGTGAATTTTGAGGTCATATTGGGCATGGATTGGTTCTCACCTTATTATGCCGTCTTGGACTGTCACGCCAAGACAGTTACTTTAGATTTGCCGGGATTGCCTCGGTTAGAATGGAAAGAGACTCTTGGTCATTCTCCCAGCAGAGTAATTTCTTATTCCAAGTCTAGTCGCATGGTTGAGAAGGGGTGTTTGGCTTATTTGGCTCATATTCGTGTTGCTGATGCCAAAATTTCTTCAATAGAGTCAGTGCCTATTGTTCGGGAGTTTCCCGAAGTGTTTCCTGCAGACCTTCAGGGGATGCCACCCGACAGGGATATCGATTTTTGTATTGATGTGGCTCCGGGAACTCAGCCCATTTCTATTCCTCCATACCGGATGGCCCCATTAGAATTTAAATAATTGAAAGAACAGTTGCAAGACCTGCTTGATAAGGGTTTCGTCAGGCCTAGTGTCTCGCCCTGGTGTGTACCGATTTTGTTCGTAAAGAAGAAGGATGGATCGATGAAAATGTGTATAGATTACCAGCGGTTGAATAAAGTTACTATCAAAAATAAGTATCCTTTAACGAGAATTGATGATTTATTTGATCAGCTTCAGGGTGCCAGTGTGTTTTCGAAAATTGATTTGAGATCGGGCTATCATCAGTTGAAGATTAGGGCGTCCGATGTTCCTAAGATAGCTTTTCGGACAAGGTATGAGCGCTATGAATTTTTGGTGATGTCTTTTGGCTTGACTCATGCCCCAACAACATTTATGGATTTGATGAATCATGTTTTCAAGCCTTATCTGGATTCCTTCATAATAATTTTCATTGATGATATTCTTATATAGTCCCGCAGTCGGGAGGAGCATCAGCAGCACCTCCGTATAGCACTCCAGACTTTAAGGGATATTCAATTGTATACAAAATTTTCAAAGAGTGAATTATGGTTAGATTCAGTAGCTTTCTTGGGCCACATCGTATCAGTAAAGGGTATTCAGGTAGATTCTAAGAAGATAGAGGCAGTCAAGAACTGGCCTAGACCCACTTCAGCCACGAAAATTAGGAGCTTCTTGGGTTTGGCGGGATACTACTGTCGTTTTGTGGAGGGGTTCTCGTCTATAGCAGCCCCGATGATGAGATTGACTCAGAAGGGTGCCCCATTTAAATGGTCGGATGAGTGTGAGGCGAGCTTTCAGAAGCTCAAGACAACCTTGACTTTAGCACTGATGTTGGTATTGCCATCAGGTTCAGGATCTTTTACAGTATATTGTGATTATTCCCGTATTGGGCTTGGAGCAGTATTGATGCAGGATGGAAGGGTGATTGCATATGCTTCTCGGTAGTTGAAATTTCATGAGAAGAATTATCCTGTTCATGTTTGTTCACACATTGACAATATGGAGGCACTATCTTTAATGCGTGCCATGTGAGGTTTACACGGATCATCGTAGCCTCTGGTACTTGTTCAAGCAAGATCTTAATTTGAGATAGAGGAGATGGATATAGTTATTGAAAAATTATGACGTCACTATATTGTATCATCCAGGAAAGGCCAATGTGGTGGCCGATGCATTAAGTAGGAAGACAGTAAGTATGGGAAGCCTTGCATTTATTCCAGTTGGTGAGAGACCGTTAGCTTCAGATATTCAGACGTTGGCTAATCAGTTCGTGAGGTTTGACATTTTGCCCAGCCATGTTCTAGCTTGTACAGTTTCTCGATCTTCCTTATTCGAGCATATTAGAGATCGGCAGGATGATGACCCGCACTTGATGGTCCTTAGGGACACCGTTCGGCACGGTGGTGCCAAGAAGGTTACAATTGGAGACGATAGTGTTTTGAGGATGCAGGGTCGTATATGTGTACCTAATGTTGATGGACTTCGTGAGTTGATCCTTGGGGAGGCTCACAGTTCTAATATTCTATTCACCCGGGTGCTGCCAAGATGTACCAGGACTTGCGACAACACTATTCATGGAGAAGGATGAAAAAGGATATTGCTGCTTATGTGGCTCGTTGTTTGAATTGAAAACAGGTGAAATATGAGCATCAAAGACTCGATGGTTTACTTCAGCAGATAGAGATTCCTGAGTGGAAGTGGGAGTGTATCACTATGGGCTTCGTTGTTGGACTCCCACGGACTTAGAGGAAGTTCGACGCCGTTTGGGTTATTGTGGACAGGCTGACTAAATCAGCACATTTCATTACAGTGGCAAGTACTTATACTTCGGAGCGGTTGACAGAGATATATATATTCGAGAGATTGTTCACATTCACGATGTGCCCGTGTCTATTATTTCTGATCAAGGTATGCAGTTTACCTCGCACTTTTGAAGGACAGTTCAGCCTGAGTTGGGTACACGAGTTGAGTTGAGCACAACATTTCATCCTCAGATGGACGGACAGTCCGGGTGTGCTATTAAGATATTGGAGGATATGCTTCGCGCTTGTGTTATTGATTTTGGAGGTTCTTGGGATCAATTATTGCCACTAGCAGAGTTTGCCTACAATAATAGACATTAGTCGAGCATTCATATGGCTCCCTATGAGGCATTATATGGTAGACGGTGTAGATCTCCAGTTGGGTGATTTGAGCCAGGAGGCCTTAGATAAGGTCAAGGTTATACAAGATTGGCTTCGTGCAGTTCAGTCCAGGAAAAAGAGTTACGTCGACCGTAAGGTTCGTGATGTGGCATTCATGGTTGGAGAGAGAGTATTACTTGGGGTATCTCCCATGAAGGGTGTCATGAGATTTGGGAAGAAGGGAAAGTTTAGCCCTAGGTATATCAGACCATTTGAGATTCTCAAGAGAGTGGGGGAGGTATCTTATAGACTTGCGTTGCCTCCAGGGTTATCCTCAGTTCATCCGGTATTCCATGTGTCTATGCTCCAAAAATATCATGGTGACTCGTCCCACGTGTTAGATTTCAGCTCTGTCCAATTGGACAAAGATTTGACATATGAGGAGGAGCCGACAACCATTTTAGACCGGTAGGTTCGTCAATTGAGATCAAAGAGTTACCCTTCAGTTCGAGTGCAATGGAGAGCTCAGCCTGTTGAGGCGTCTACTTGGGAGTCTGAGTCAGACATGGAGAGTAGATATCCGCACTTGTTTGTCAGTTCAGGCAATTTTCTATGTCCGTTCGAGGACGAACGTTTGTTTTATATATAGAGATTGTGATGATCCAAAGGGTCATTTTACGAATTTAGACTCCATTCTAGGCTTACCTTAAAAATAATAATTTTAATTACCTCGAGTTGCGTGCGCAGTCCGGGCGTGAATCCGGAAAGCTTTTATGTGAAAATATGAGACATAGAAATTTCTAGAGTTAAAATTTGGTTTTAGTAGACTTTGGCCAACATTTTGAGTAAACGGACTCGGATATGTGTTCCGACGATCCCGGGAGGTCCGCAGTAAAATATGGGACTTGGGCGTATGCCCGGAATTGAATTCCGAGGTCCCTAGCCTTAAAAACAATTTTTGAAGAAAATTGTTGTGCTGGTTTTTACAGGAAATAAAGAAATGAATTAATGCGTGAAATTATTGGTATCAGGCCCGTATTTCGGTTCTGGAGCCCGGTACAAGTTTGTTATGATATTTAAGTACTATATGTGAAATTTGGTGAGAATCGGAATTGACTTGACGTGATTCGGACGTCCGGTTGAAAAGTTAGAAAATTTGAGTGTTCTTGAGAAAATCATGAGTTTTGAGGTTAAATCCGTGGTTTTTATGTTATTTTGATGATATGATCGCACGAGAAAGTCCATATGATATTTTTAGACTTGCGTGCATGTTTAGTTTGGAGCCCTGAGTGCTTGGGTGAGTTTCGGGTAGGCTACAGAGTGGTTAGACTTAGAAAAAAATGCACAGCTGATATCTGGTGTTTTGGCAGAAGTCTCTGATCTCGCAAATGCGAGATCAGGCTTCGCAATTGCGATGCAGACAGACCTGGGAAATGTGACATATTTCGTCGCAAATGCAGAACCTGCCTGGGAAGCTCATGTTCGCAAATGCGAACCACCCTTCGATTTTGCGAATGGCCCAGAAGTCGCAAATGCGACATTTTTGGTCGCAAATGCGAGGCAGTCGGGTTTTCAAAGGGTTCACAATTGTGAACCCCTGATCGCAAATGCTATAACCACAGCCTGTTAAAACTGATTTTAGATGGGGGTTTTACCTCTTTTTCAATTCTCTCAAACCCTAAACCTCCATAGGCGATTTTCCAAAGTCCCAAACTTCTCAAAATCATTGGTAAGTGATCTCTAACTAATTACTTTCAATCCTTAACAACTTTTAACAAGATTTCAACCAAAAATCTAGAGTTTTCATGGTAAAAATTGAGGTTTTTGGGTAGAATTTAGGAATTTCAAAATTTGGAAATTTAGACCTCGAATTGAGGTCGGATTCCAAAATCAATTGTATATCTGGGCTCCGGGAAGAATGGGTAAACTTATTTTGGTCCGAACCTCGAGTTTAGACCAAGCAGGCCCGGGGTCAATTTTTGTATTTTGATAAGAAAACATAGGAAAATCATAGTTCTTCATTAAAGTTAATACCTTTAGCAATAATTACTGATATTGAACCCAAATATGATTAGATTCGAGTGAGTTGAATCCCAATTCTAAAGGAAAAGCAGTGCTTGTGCAGTGAGTGACCTGTGAATTCGAGGTAAGTATTGTGTCTAACCTTAGCTTGAGGGAATAGGTATTGTGTGACTGCTTGTAACCTATTTTGTTGCTAAATCCAATGTATAGGTGAGGTGACGAGTACCTATACGTTGTGGTTAGGTCATAACATGCGAGTGAAAGTAAATTCTTGTTATTTTGGTAGTTGTAAAGCCTATTACTTGTGATTATCGTTGTTTTTGAAATGTTTGAAGTTTGGTATCCTCTTCCACCATGATGGATAATATTGTGAACACTGAATTGATATTGAAATGATAAACGATAATAGAAACTATGACGAAATATCGATTTCCTGTGAAATCCCTCTTTGTATGTTGTTAATGATTCTGTGATTGGTAAGGAGGAGTATCGATTTCCTGTGAAATCCCTCTTTGTATGTTGTTAATGATTCTGTGATTGGTAAGGAGGAGTGTAAATCACGAAGGGTGATGCCGTGCATGATCCAAATATGTTCTATTGTGAGGAAGAGTGTAAAGCACAAAGGCTGATGCCGTGCGTGAATGAAATACATTGTGAGAGTAAAAGCACGAAGGGTGATGACGTGCGTGCTTATTTATGATATGGGGAGGATGAGAGTAAAAGCACGAAGGGTGGTGCCGTGCGAGTTCCTTTTCTATTCTTATTGCTTTAAATTATTGTTGATTACTGTTTATTGCTGTCTTGTTGTTTTTTACTCACTCCTTGTGTTAAATTCCCTATAGCATGATCCCTTCCCATTATTGGATATAATGTTAACTCTTTAATTGCTATTGTTGCTGCTTGTATACTTATACATGTCCATATTTTATGTGGGGTCCTATCCTAGCCTCGTCGCTACTTCGCCGAGGTTAGGCTCGACACTTACTCAGTACATGGGGTCGGTTGTACTGATACTACACTCTGCACTTCTTGTGTAGATTCAGGTACTTGTCAGAGTTGATTCTTTGAGCATAGTTGAGTTTTTACACGGAGACACGAGGTAGATCTGCTGGCGTCCGCAGATTCCTGGAGTCTTACTTTATTTATTTAGATACTGTTTTATCCATTTATTTGTAGTACTCTTTAGTAGTTCATGAATTGTGACACCAGACCTTGGGTAGTTATATAGTATATATTTAGTTCGTGGTTCGGTTTATTTTTTCGGTTATTATTCATGAAGTTATTTATTGGGAAATATTAGATTCAGTATTAATTTTTGAATTGTTTATTCATGTTTAAGCAAATTGTTAAAAGAAAATGGTTAGTTAAGTTCTAACATTGGCTTGCCTAGCAAGTGTGGTGTTAGGCGCCATCACGATCCCGTGGGTTGGGAATTTGGGTCGTGACAGGTGCAATGCCACTCACAAGATAATTGACTAAGTCGAAAAACCATGGCATCCCGGTCATAGAAATGGATATGAGTTGCTCATCGGGAAATGAATCATTTATCTCAAGGCCATCATGTGGCCTCCCCTCCTTCTCCAACCGAGACAAGTGGTCCGCCACTTGGTTTTTTTCACATCTCGCGTTTTCGTACGTTAAAAGTTTCGTCTTCAGTTAACCGACGTGGACTCGGGGATGAGATCATTTTGACGTTAACGAATTTACGTTTTAAAAAAAAAAGATAAATAAGTGTTATGAAGGATAAAGGGGTACACTGATTAAAGAAAACGAGTTTCGTTGAAAATGGACAATTGAGAATGAAATACGGGTCGAGCGATAATACCCGATAATTATGAACTATTACCAAGAAAGGTACCATCTGACCACAGTAGTAATATATATGAAGTATATATGAAGTATTTTAAAAAATAAATAGAATTTTAAGTAATTTTTGGTAAATTTTAAATTATGCGGGTAATTGATTAATTACCGGATAACGGGACATTATCCGGTTAACTAATAAGTGGATAAAAATTATTAAATATCCCACCCCCACC
>ML411455.1:6023-56283 GCA_005239525.1 Nicotiana knightiana
ATATATGTCCAAATACTCAAGGGAAGAAATTTAGATTGACTTACAAATTTAATAAGTTCTATTATTAATTTACTTCAAATTTATAAGTATTAGGTAAAGTTCTAGAAATACTACAACTTTATTTAGCTTATGAGTATGTTTACCTAAACATTTATCCATCTATATTATATGCTTTTCAGCCCTTAGAAAATAGATGTCACATTGAATATAATAGTCATTTAATTATTTTCATAATGATTTGTAATAGGGTTAATTATTTTCCTACTATTTAGCAATAATTATTTAGTTACTTTCTTAATATACATGACCTTAAAATTTACTAAATTTTGATTATTAAATATTTTCCTATTTGAATATCCTAGGAAATCGTAATACTTAGGACTAAAATCAATTAAATATATTTAGATATTTATTTGACGTCAACTAAAAAAAGAATAATACAATTAAATCTCAAATCAATTCAGTTTCAAATTATAATTGTGATACTTCTTTGTATCAAATTCAAAATGAATTATCCGTTGAGATATTCTCTTCGATATCGCCTTCTCTCATCATTAAAGGCGCCTCAAGGTTTCACGTGATTATTAGATTCTTAATTGCGCAATAGATATAAAGCAAACACATGTTAACACCATAAGTACGTTACCCAAAAAAGAACTATGCATAAGAGTATATTATAATAATTTAAGATTGTAATTGATATAAAAAATATGAAGTAAAGTATGAACTTTTTTCATTTTTATTTTACTAGAATATTTGACAATGGAAGTAGAGATTTTATATTGATAAAATTATATAAACTTTTAAATCAACTAAATTTTTGTTATCAAATATTTACTTATTTGAACTACGTAGGAAGTTNATTGTTGGACCTTAGTGAGTGTCTAATTCGACCTCTCGTCACTACCTCTCTTAGGTTAGGCAGACGACTTACTGAGTACACGTTGTTTTCGTACTCATGCTACACTTGCTGTGCATTTTTATTGCACAGGTACCTTCATAGCGACGTGGCTGGTTTAGAGACTTAGGCGAGCTGCATTATCCGGAGGCGATCTGCAGCTGGCAGAGTCTCCCTCGTATTGTATTATTTTATTTTAATTTCCTTGTCCAATTGTATTTCAGACAAGCTTTTTAGAAATTGTAAAATTTTTAGAATTTGCTCATACACTTGTGACACCGGGTTCTGGGATGTGTTTGGGGTTTAATTTAATAAATGGAATGGTTTATCTGTCGTATTTATTTGATAAATTTTTATTCGCTATTATAACTTGTAAGTGAAAGGTAACGATTTTGGAAAAGAAGTTAAACATGAATTTATTTCAACGAATTAATAATTGGCTTGCCTGACGGTGGTGTCCGACGCCATTACGACCTTAGTAGAATTTGGGTCGTGACAAATGGGACATTTTGTTCTTTTATTGAGTAATTAAATAAAATTAATAAATAATAATTTTCAGGAACTCACACTTCTTTTAAACTTTTATTTTAAAACTTAAATACATATTTTTATATAATATTATGAACTTTAAAAAAATTATACTTATTGAGATGGGGAACACGCGCATCGAACTCTGGTTTAGAGTCTATTAATATTTTTTACAAAGCTAATCGCTTGAAATATGTCCAAATACTCAAGGGAAGAAATTTAGATTGACTTACAAATTTTATAAGTTCTATTATTAATTTACTTCAAATTTATAAGTATTAGGTAAAGTTCTAGAAAATACTACAACTTTATTTAGCTTATGAGTATATATATATATATATATATATATATATATATATATATATATATATATATATATNCATGACCTTAAAATTTACTAAATTTTGATTATTAAATATTTTCCTATTTGAATATCCTAGGAAATCGTAATACTTAGGACTAAAATCAATTAAATATATTTAGATATTTATTTGACGTCAACTAAAAAAAGAATAATACAATTAAATCTCAAATCAATTCAGTTTCAAATTATAATTGTGATACTTCTTTGTATCAAATTCAAAATGAATTATCCGTTGAGATATTCTCTTCGATATCGCCTTCTCTCATCATTAAAGGCGCCTCAAGGTTTCACGTGATTATTAGATTCTTAATTGCGCAATAGATATAAAGCAAACACATGTTAACACCATAAGTACGTTACCCAAAAAAGAACTATGCATAAGAGTATATTATAATAATTTAAGATTGTAATTGATATAAAAAATATGAAGTAAAGTATGAACTTTTTTCATTTTTATTTTACTAGAATATTTGACAATGGAAGTAGAGATTTTATATTGATAAAATTATATAAACTTTTAAATCAACTAAATTTTTGTTATCAAATATTTACTTATTTGAACTACGTAGGAAGTTCAAATATCCAGGACTTTAAAATTCATTAAGATTTGACCTTATATAAATTATTTTCTTATTATAGTTATGTAACATAACTGTAATACTTGTCATATTATTTTATGTAATATTTAATAGTTTAAAATCAACTTTTATGTTAGAGAAGATATATTCATTATGAAATTTAGAGACAATTACTAAATTTGTATTAAGGAGTAAATATAAAAGTTATATAATTAACTTACATGAATTCTTAATCGTTACAAGTTAAGAAGATACCCAATAACTCTGCATTCAAACATTTCGCCAATGTAACATTTATTTTGTAATTTAAATAAATATTACATTTATCTCGATGTCAATTTCTCTTGCACATAATTTATTCTTATTCTCAATTTTATACACTTTTATTAGTAGACGCATAAAATACGTGCAATGCACGTACACTAAAGCTAATTAAACATAAACAAGAAGAGCGCATTGGCATCAAAATATATTTTCTTTATTCTGTATCTTAGTTTGATTTGAGAGCATGATATTTAAATATAAAATATTATTAAATCTTGTGACTCTATCTGAACTAATAGTATGTACTTATAACATATAAAAATATACTTCTTGAATCTAGTGATTATAAACATATCATGACATGTCACTCTTATAAATATATGCATTAATAATAAATTAAATATAATATTAAACTTAAATGATAGTAACAAATATAAATATAAAATTCATTATTAAAAAATAATAAGGCACATAGAATCAAAACGGAGAAAGTATCCGTTTTCGTGGCTGGTGGTCTAAACTTAGAAGTTAAGAAATCCACTATCAGCTGCAGTCTCCTATTTCCCAACAAGCGCTGCCCTCTTACTGCCATTTACATCCAAAAATATTAAATACTCATCTACTTATCTATTTTTAAATTCAAAATATTTTAATTTTTAGAATTTTTATTTTATTTTTACTAGCAATTTTTATGGCCAGACAAAGTTTTATTTCTTCTCTTTCTTGAATTTCATGCATAATAAAATAAAGATGAATTTTTAGAAATCACTATTGTTTAGTGGCTATAAATTTCCTATAGCTACCGTATACATAATTACTTCATATACCTATTATTCAGTTATTACGGTAGTGTATTCGTGTCACGATCCGAAATCCAACTAGCCGTGATGGTATCTAACCCAGCCTGTTAGGTAAGCCAATTGACAATAAATCAATTCCAATGAAATGTAATGAGAGAAATAAATAAAAGAAAATATCTGAACCTTATACATTTCCCAAGGACTAGTAGTACAAATCATGACCTTCTAAGATTTAGAGTTTATAAAGCTAGTATGAAATAAATACGCCATCTGTCCGAATATACATAAACAAATTTTTCATAAATCTAGAGCTACCATGAACAAGAGGCAGCTATAGCCGGAACGCATGTACGCCTTCAATGCTAGCTCTCGTCATACACAACAACGTCAACATCCAAATCTGCACACAAGGTGCAGAAGTGTAGTATGAGTACAACCGATCACATGTGTAACGACTCAGTCGGTCGTTTTGAGAATTAAGTCTTGTTCGGCAGCATAAGGTCTTAATAAGCTTCGTATTATGTATTATGGCACGCATGTGTGGCTGAGTTCCGTTATCAGATGATTTGGAGTCAATTTAGAAGAAGAATTTATATTTTAGAAGCTTAAGCAGTAAGAGTTGACTGGAGTTTGATCTTTGTGTAAACGACTCTAGAATGGGGTTTGGATGGTTCCGACAACTTCATATGGTTATTTTGGACTGAGGCGCGCAACCATATTATGATTTGGAGGTCTGTAGAGTAATTTGAAGCATTTCGCCGAAAATTAAAAAAGTTAAAGTCTTGGAAGGTTGGGAGGTTTGACCAAGAGTTGACTTTAGTGATATCGGGGTCGGAATGCGATTACGAGAGTTGGAACAACTCCATTATATTATTTGGGACTTGCGTGCAAAATTTGACGTCATTCCAGATTGATTTGATAGGTTTCGGCGCGAGTTTTAGAAGTTGGAAGATTTGAAAGTTCATGAGTTCGATTCATGGTGTGATTCGTAGTTTTGGCGTTGTTTGATGTGATTTGAGACCTCGAGCAAGTCCGTGTTAGGTTATGGAACTTGTTGGTATATATATTTAGACGGGTCCCGGGTGTGTTTCAGATGGGCTAGAGCCATTTCCTTCTATTTTTGGACTGCTGATATGCTGGTGTCCTTCATCGCGTTCGCGATGAAGCAATCGCGTTCCTGTAGAGTAATTTTGCAGGATGAAATATTTCCTCTTCGGGTTCGCATCCTTCTTCCCACGTTCGCATAGGTATGCAATCCCTTCTTCGCGTTCACGTACTGTTTCACGCGTTTGTGTAGCTCAGTTGTTGGGCCATAAGATTTTCTTCTCCGCGTTCGCGAGCGAGCTATCGCATTCGTGAAGCACATCTTGGCATCCTTCATTTTTTCTTCTTCGTGAATGCGAGGAGTCTTCCACGTTCGCGATGCATTAATACCTGGGCAGAATATAAGGTACTCTATTTCGAGGGTTAGCCATTTTTATCATTTTTGGAGTTTTAGAGCTCGGTTTCAAGTGATTCTTTGTGAGTTTTCAAGCAAATCAAATGGGTAAGTGTTCTTCACCTAGAATTTATTATATTCCATGATTTTATATTTATTTTTATTATTAAATTAGTGTTTTGAGTTGAGGAAAACTGGGTATTTTGAAGAAAACCTTCCAAATGTAAAATGATGATTTGAGGGATGAATTAATATCAGAATTTGATAATTTTAGTATGGTTGAACTCGTATCGGAATAGGTGTTCGGGTTTTATGAAATATGTCGGGTTCCGAGGTGCGGGCCCGTGGGGTCGACTTTAGGGTTTATTTTTAGATTTTGATAAAGATTGAGGCTTTATGATCCGGAATAGTCTCTTATGAGTTTTATTCATGCTTTGAAATTATTTTGGCTAGATTTGAGCCGTCCGAAGGTCATTTCACCCGAGAAGTTTATTTTAGAATATCGGTCAGTCTGCTTTGAGGTAAGTATCTTGCCTAACCTTGTGTGGGGGAACTAGCCCTTTGGATTTGAGTATTTTATGCTAATTGTATCATGTAAAGTCCGTGTGCGCGAGGTGACGAGTGCGTACGCAGTCTTATTTGTGGAAAATTGACCTTTTAGGGATCGTAGGTTCTTATGTTCATTGTATATGAAGTTGTTTTATTATGTTAAGGTTTTTTTCCCATTTACTAGTTTCACCTCTACGTGTTTTATTTGGAATTAATTGCTTCATGTTCCACTCTTATTGTCTATTTGATTCTTGTGTGCCTTAACAGAAGTTGTTGCCTCTTCGATTGCCATGCTATCTTTTTCTAATTACTTATCTTTATTTGAAATCATTATTATCTCTTCTGTAATTGTTTATACTTAATTGTGGCCCTAATTATCCTTTTCGTTGCTTATCCTTAATTGTTATTGTTGTGCCTCTTTAGTGAGTGCTAAATCCTAAATGAAGTTAGTTATCCTTTATCATAGTTGCCTTATCCTTATTTGGAATTATTGACTCGTGGTATCTCCCTTGTTGTTGAATTGCACTATTGTGGAGGTCATTGCTACACAATATCTCTTCCTTGTTGAGCTATTGCTAGGTGGTATTGTTATTTTCTGTTGTGTCTTTCCTTATGAGTTTGTTTCTTTCGTTTTCTTAAGTTCTTGAACTTCTGAGTTGATTTATTTTCCGTACTACTGTATTATTGTCATTGTTGTTGTTGTACTTATTATTGTGATGCACGAGGTTTCTGTCGTGTGGTTGTTATTATGATGCATGAGGTTTCTTCTGTGCGGTTGTTATTGTGATGCACGAGGTTTCTACCACGCAGGTGTTATTGTGTTGCACGAGGTTTTGTGTCGTGCTATTGTTACTATTGATATTTGCACATGCGGCGTAACAAGACGGGCTATATATGTAGGTTGCGCATGTGGCGAGACAAGGTGGGAACATTATTATGCACGTGTGGCGAGACAAGGTGGGCATTTACTTTATTATTATGAACGTGGTGAGACAAGGTGGGCTATGTTGGGGATTGATTGTGATGTCCTGAGGGCATTGTTATTTTGTTATTTATGTTATTTATGTAGTGGTACTCTTACTCTGTGTGAGTTATACTATGTTCATTTCGTGGTGATTGTTTCTTATGAGTCATTCTTTTTCTCTACTCTTACTTGTTGACTGGAATTTTGATAGATCACTAGCACAAGCATACACATAGTTAATCACCCCTAACGGTTTAAGAAAATGGATCCTGATGTTAGTGATCATTTCTACACACCCTCGTTTGGTTCTATTGTCACGTGCGTCGTCCGTGCAGTCATTGGCTGTAATGAAGGCACAAAATTGCAAGTGTTTAGGGTTCACAAATTGGGACCCGTGAATTATGAATATTTTGAGGTTCGGTACCTCGTGGAGATTATTGGATAAAACCTGATGTGAAAATGGTTATTTTCATGTAGTTTCTACATGTCCTTCCTTTAATTGTATTCGCCGGGTTTAAAATGTGTTCAACTTACTCTTTTGTGTTATTTTTTGTGGTGTTTCGTTGTTACTGGTAGTTTCTAGTTCCTATGATAAGTGTTGTATCATTATTGCCATTATGCGTATTTTTGTTGTACTCTGTTAGTTCTCCACTTATACTTTCTCAGGTAATTTAGTCCAGTAGGTGTCTTGACTGTTCCTCGTCACTACTGCACTGAGGTTAGTCTTGATACTTGCTGGTTACCGTTGTAATATACTCATACTATATTTCTGTACATTTTTGTGTAGATCCAGGTATTGCGGAGTTAGTCGATTATTAGCTCGCTGTATAGATCTTGCGGTGGAGACTCAAGGTAAACCTGCTGCTGCATTTGCAGGCTTCAGAGTCACCTTCTGATTTTGTATTTACACTCTTTACCCTTATTTCGAAACAATTGTATTTATAGGTTTTCTAGCAAACTCTGTAGAGCTTATGACTTGTACTATTGGTTTTGGGATTGTAAAATTTTAAAGAGATTTCTATTTCGTAATTGTCATATGTTAGTTTAAATATTGTTTTTATTCAGTTAATGTTAGGCTTACCTAGTCCCTAAGACTAGATGCCATCACGACACCCAACAAAGGATAAATTGGTTTGTGACAAGTTGGCATCAGAGCTCTAAGTTCATAGGTGCTACAAGTCATAAGCGAGTTTGGTAGAGTCTTGCGTATCGATATGGAGACGTATGTACTTATCTTCGAGAGGCTACATAACTATTAGGACAGTTTCACTTCCTTTATTCCAATCGTTCTAGTTTATTGATCTCAAAGTTTGAGCTTTTATCATTCCAGTCTCTCACAGATGGTGAGGACACAAGCTGTAGTTACTGATGACGCTGCCCCCAGAGCAGGTGTCGCTAGGGGTAGAGGCAAAGGCCAAAGAGGAGCACGTTCCGCAGCTAGGGAACCTACCTAAGCAGCAGTTGAGGAGCCGCTAGTAGCTTCTGTTGGGGGACATGTACCGGAGGCGCCTGTTGTTACCCCTGGACTTCAGGAGACCTTAGCACAGTTCCTGAGCATGTTTGGTACATTGGCTTAGGCGGGGTTAATTCCGGTTGCACCGGCTACTTCACAGACAGCGGGAGGAACTCAGAATCCCACTGCCCACACTCCAGAGCAGCGAGTTCACGTTGATCAGGTTCTAGGCATCATGGAGACACATCATGTGGTTCCAGTTCATCCCGTGGTTAGGGCAGCAACATCTGAGGAAGAACAACTTAGGCTTTCAAGGTCCAAGAAGTATGACCCTCCTACTTTAAGTGGTTTGGCTTCAGAGGGTGCACAAGGTTTTCTAGAGAAGTGTCACCGCAAGCTCCGTACTATTGGTATTGTGGAGACGAGTGGTGTTGCTTCTACGTTCCAGCTTAAGGGAGTGTCTTATCCATGGTGGCGTGCGTATGAGTTGGGTAGCCCGGTCGAGGCATCTTCACTTACAGGGGCTCAGTTTTCAGAGATGTTTCTGAGAAAGTTTGTACCTTAGTCCCTTCGAGATGCATGGCGCACAGAGTTTGAGAAGATGCATCAGGGCACTATGTCAGTATCAAAGTATGCCATTAGATTCAGTGATTTGTCCAGACATGCACTTGCTTTGGTCTCTACAGTTAAAGAGTGTGTCCATAGATCATTGAGGGGCTCAGACATGATATCCGGTTCAGCATGGCTCGGGAGTTGGAGTCAGATGTTTTGTTTCAGCAAGTGGTAGGGATCGCTCGCCGACTGGAGGGCATGTGGGACCAGGAGAGAGAGTACACGTGGGGTCAGGAGAGAGAGTATATGCGAGGTTAGCAGAGAGAGGTCAGGGAGGCCTCGTAGAACGAAGAGATCTACTGGTCCTTATTTTGGAGGCAGGGTATGGCATGGTAGGGGTTTTTTGGGTCAGCCAGTTCAGCTTGCACTTCAGGCTTCTCATGGTGTTTCAGGTACTCATGGGTCTCAGAGTACCCGTACCTCATAGTTTCCACAACCACGTCAATAGAGAGGTTGCTTTGAGTGTGGAGATACCAGCCATATGGTGAGAGATTGTCTCGGACTCCTGACAGATGTATCACAACGAGGTATTCAAGCGAGTAGAGGGCGTCCAAGAGGGGGAGGTCAGGCCCATTGATGTGTTTCATAGGCTTGAGGCTGTTACACCAGATGATGTCATATAAGTATGCTTTGATTTGTTACAGAGGAGCACCATTCATTTTTTGTTTCGGTTCTACTTATTAGGTGAGTTCCCCTATTTGTTGCACCACCTATGGGTGAATTCATGATTTAGTATTCTTCTTATATGTTTTCCCCTGTTGGGAGATTCTATGAGTGGTAGCTTGTGTCTATCGTTGTTTTTATTCATTATTAAGAGTAACGAGACTAGAAATGAATTCCTATTTCCATACGGTAGGTTTTGATGTGATTCTTGAGTAATTTGGTTACGAGTTATGATTTAGTTACTCTACCGGGGTGAGAGTTCAATAAGTGTTGTGATTTTATTGGCATAATTGAGTCAGTTGAAGGTTTCAATTGGTATCATGTGTATTCGACTTCTGATTCAGAGTTGAGGGTGAGACCCCTGCAGTGGAAGTTATATCAGGATGAGATCCTTGTGATTTGTTCATATACTTTGATTTTTCCTTGTAAATTGATTCGTAAGATGGTACTGATAGAGAGCTGTGCCTATCGGATATTTCTCTTATGTGTTTCTCCTTACGTATTCAGTCATATTCGTTCTGTTTTTATTTGAGTTTTAGCTTACGAGGTGTGTGCTCGATGGCGTTAAATGTGACTTGTTGATCCGGGTGTATAGTTATGAGGTCTTCACGTTTCTTGCATCATTGTCAGCATTGTGGAGGTTTGAAACAGGGTTCTAACGGATATGAGGCTAATTGTCGGTGCTGGATTTGATTACGGGCAGTGATTATGATAAGAACTACTATTATGGGCCTATGGGTGATGTGTCACGTTGTGTGGGTGTACTTTATGGGTGTAGGCATAAGTGGTTGCAGTTGGTTGAGACTGATACCAAGTACAAATGTGGGAATCAAGTCATTTGGAGACGAGCAGATGGTAGAAATTTTGACTTTAAGGCTTATTGGTGTTGGTGGAAGGGATAAATTACAGTTGAGGTGGTGTCGTCAGGTTTATGTGGATTGGGGTAACGTGGGGTCGCCCGAGGGTTTTTGTTGGATGAATGGATTTGGTGATTTGATGACTTCATGACGATTCTTGGCACGTTCGAGGACGAACGTTTGTTTGAGAGGGGGAGGATGTAACGACCCGGCCGGTAATTTTGAGAATTTAAGTCCCGTTCGGCGGCATAAGGTTTTGAGAAGATTCGTATTATGTGCGTGTGTGCTCGAGTTCTGTTATTGAATGATTTGGAGTCAATTTGGAAGAAGAATTTATATTTTAGAAGCTTAAGAGATAATAGTTGACTGGAATTTGACCTTTGTGTAAACGACTTCGGAACGGGATTTGGATGGTTCCGACAGCTTCGTATGGTGATTTTGGACTGAGGCGCGCGTTCGGATTTGGATTTGAAGGTCCGTAGGGTAATTTGAAGCATTTCGGCAAAAATTGGAAAAGTTGAAGTCTTGGAAGGTTGGGAGGTTTGACCAAGAGTTGACTTTGGTGATATCGGGGTCGAAATGCGATTCCGAAAGTTGGAACAACTCCGTTATGTCATTTAGGACTTGCCTGCAAAATTTGACGTCATTCCGGGTTGATTTTATATATGTTTTGGTGCGAGTTTTAGAAGTTGGAAGATTTGAAAGTTCATGAGTTCGATTCATGGTGTGATTCGTAGTTTTGACGTTGTTTGATGTGATTTGAGACCTCGAGCAGTACGTGTTGAGTTATGAAACTTGTTGGTGTTTAGACGAGGTCCTGGGGCCTCGGGTGTGTTTCAGATGGGTTGCAGGCCATTTCCTTCTATCTTTGGACTGCTGATCTACTGGTGTTTGGTGTCCTTCATCGCGCTCGCGATGAAGCAATCACGTTCGCGTAGTGTAATTTTGGAGTATGAAATATTTCCTCTTCACGTTCGCATCCTTCTTCGCGCGTTTGCGTAGGTATGCAATTCCTTCTTCGCGTTCACGTACTGCTTCACGCGTTTGTAAGGCCACGTAAATTTTTTCCTAAAATCGGGGATCTTGTGATGCCGAAGTAGGCGTAGAGTTTAATAATTGTAGAAGTAGGGTATTTCTGCGGCCCATTATACGGCCGCAAAATCATTCTGCGGACCGCAGAATGGCCGCAGAGTGAGGCAGTCATTTGGGCCATTTTTGGTGTCATTTTTGCGGTCCATTATGCGACCGCAGAATCATTTTGCGGGCCACACTCTGATCGTATATCCAACTTTGAGATTTGTCATATGGGAGTGCTGCGGCGCATTGTGCGACTGTAGAACAGGTATGCGAACAACAGACTAGTCGCAAATCGAAGAAGATAAATGCCAGTTTTGAGGGCCATTTTGCGGACTGCAGAAACATTATGCGGTCGCATAAGATCCTGTTTTGGGACTTCATTATTGGATTTTTATAACCCGACCCAATCCCGTTATATAAGCATTTTGGATCATTTTTCTTGTAAAATATGATACTTTTGTAGTGAGAGAGAGCTTAGAGTGGGGAAGTGTTCTTCAATCTATTACCCATCAATTCTTTCTCAAATCATTGAAGATTAATAAGGAAATTCACTAATACTTCACCTTAAAGGTAAGAATCTATGCCCCAACTCTTAATTTCGAAATTCTACAAAAAAAATGAGTAATTAGCAAAACTATCATTGGGTAAGGGAGTTGTTATCTTGCATGCATGTGTGATGAAAGAGTGTAGGATGATTGTGAGCTAAAATGGTAAAGAATGGGGTGTGGGATGACAGAATATTTCACAAAAGGGTCTTACAAACATAATACACACCTAGTGTTTGATAATGTGCTCAAATGAGCTAGGATCATGATCATCTTTCTAATTTTTTGTTCAACTTGTTATATTCCTAAAATAGATTGAAGTTACTAAGAGTTCCGGAATATAGTTGAATTTAAGGAAGCTCTATTGATGTATGTATGGATAAATCCCCCCCCCCCATCTTAGAATTGAACCCCTTGGTATTCATGAAATCAGTGTAAGTCCCACATTGATCGTTATAGGAATTGCTATTCGGAATGTGATTGAATTAAAAAGTATATGTGCAACATGTGTTCCTGTGTTTTCATCATGCCATCTTATTGATTGAGGATGTGTTAAAAATATGGGATATGTGCTATAAATGCCTAGACTTCAAGTCAAATTCGAATAAAGATTGTTATGCAAATTGTGTGAAAAGCCTCTATGTGACTTAGATTCTAATTTACTCACGTGCGTAATCAAAATCTTGAATGAAAGGCCTTGTTTTTGTTAATATGATAGTACTATGGAATGTGAAAAAGAACTTGAATTATGAAGTGCGGCCAAGTGCCAAGTATGATATAACAATTGTGGCCGCTAGTGCCGATGAACTGGAAAACGTGGAAGAAGTATGAAATGAGATGATTGATAGAAAAATGGTAATGTCTCGGGCGAGATGGCCTAGCCGATCAGGTCATGATCGGACACTATGCCGCACATATGGTGGTAATTGTGCTGGAAATTGAAACTGAAATTTGAGAATGAAATTGTGATTATGGATGATGCCTCAAATGAGACGATCCAGCCGATCGGGTCATGATCGGACTCCGCGTAAGAATGCGGTGGTATTGTGGATGATGGTGGATCAATATTAAATATGTCCCGACCTAAAGTTATGGAAATTTACTTGAAAGCTTGTGTGATTATTAATTTGATGTTATGGTGTTGTTTAAGGATTTTATTGATTTTATGATTACTTCCTTCTTATAGTATTGTTCATCCTAATGAGATGGTCTTTTGTTATACATACTAGTACTATTCGACAATACTAACGTCCCTTTTGCCGGGGGCGCTACATCTTTAAATGAATTTGGGTGGTTCCATAGTAGACAATGTTGATCGCAGCTAGTGGTGCATCCTCTTCCCAGCAGACTCAGTGAGCCCCACTTTATTCCAGGGTCTTGTATTATATCCTTTGCTATGTTGTAGTCAATTTTGAGGTATAGCTGGGGCCTTGTCGCCGGCACTATCTTTACACTCCTTCTTGTACCTTCAAAGGCTCCGTAGAAATTATGTGGGTTGTGTATGGGTGCTAGAAAGGTCAAACGGCATATGTTGTGTTTTGGATTCTTGTTACACTAAATCGTAAAATGTATGTATTTTGGAACTTAACAATATTGTAACAAAAATAAAATGAATTATTAATGTTTACATATATAATCCTTCTACTGTTTAACTAATGGAAACGCGCCTTCTCTTGATCGTAAGTGAGTTGGGTCGAAAGTGTCTAACAGGCTTGCTCGCGAGTTTGGGGCTTGACAGCGTTCATGTAGCTCAGTCGTTAGGCCATCATATTTTCCTCTCCGCGTTCACGAGCGAGCGGTCGTGTTCGCGAAGCACATCTTGGAATCCTTCATTTTTTCTTCTTCGCGAACACGAGGAGTTTTCCACATTCGCGATGCATTATTACCTGGGCAGAATATAAGGTACTCTATTTTGAGGGTTAGCCATTTTTTTTCATTTTTGGAGTTCTAGTGATTGGTTTTGAGCGATTCATTATGGGGTTTTCAAGAAAATCAATTAGGTAAGTGTTCTTCACCTAGAACTTATTATATTCCATGATTTTATCTTTATTTTTATCATTAAATTAGTGTTTTGAGTTGAGAAAAAATGGAAAATTTAAAGAAAACCTTCCAAATGTAAAATAATGATTTGAGGGACGAATTGGTATTAGAATTTAATAATTTTAGTATGGTTGAACTCGTATCGGAATGGGTGTTCGGATTTTGTGAAATTTGTCGTGTTCCGAGGTGCGGTCCTGGGGGTCGACTTTTGGGTTGATTTTTAAATTAGATAAAGATTTAGGATTTATGATCCGGAATGGTCTCTTATGAGTTTTATTTATGCTTTGACATTATTTTGGCTAGATTTGAGCCGTCCGGAGGTCATTTCACCCGAGAAGTTCATTTTAGAGTATCGGTCTGTCTGCTTTGAAGTAAGTATCATTCCTAACCTTGTGTGAGGGAACTGCCCCTTAAGATTTGAGTCTTTTATGCTAATTGAATCATGTAAAGTTCGTGTACGCGATGTGGCGAGTGCATGCCCGTGCTTATTTCTGGAAAATTGACCTTTTAGGGCTCTTAGGTTCTTATGTTCATTAGATTGAAGTTGTTTTATTATGTTAAGGTTTTTTTCCATTTACTAGTTTCACCTCTACGTGTTTTATTTGAAATTAATTGCTTCATGTTCCACTCTTATTGCCTATTTGATTCTTGTGTGCCTTAACTGAAGTTGTTGCCTCTTCAATTGCCATGCTATCTTTTCCTAACTGCTTATCTTTATTTGAAATCATTATTATCTCTTCTGTAATTGTTTATCCTTAATTGTGGCCCTGATTATCCTTTCCGTTGCTTATCCTTAATTGTTATTGTTGTGCCTCTTTCGTGAGTGCTATATCCTAAATGAAGTTAGTAATCCTTTATCATAGTTGGCTTATCCTTATTTGGAATTATCGACTCGTGGTATCTCCCTTGTTGTTGAATTGCAATATTGTAGAGGTCATTGCTACACAATATCTCTTCCTTGTTGAGCTATTGCTAGGTGGTATTGTTATTTTCTGTTGTGTCTTTCCTTATGAGTTTGTTTCTTTCGTTTTCTTGAGTTCTTGAACTTCTGAGTTGATTTATTGGTCATACTCCTGTATTATTGTCATTTTCGCTGTTGTACTTACTAGTGTGATGCACGAGATTTCTGTCGTGCAGTTATTATTATGATGCACGAAGTTTTTGCCATCCGATTGTTATTGTGATGCACGAGGTTTCTACCGCGCGGGTGTTATTGTGTTGCACGAGGTTTCTACCGTGCTATTGTTACTATTGATATTTGCACATGCGGTGTGACAAGGCGGGCTATATATGTAGGTTGCGCATGTGACGAGACAAGATGGGAACATTATTATGCATGTGTGGCGAGACAAGGCGGGCATTTACTTTATTATTGAGAACGTGGTGAGACAAGTTGGCTTATGTCGGGGATTGATTGTGATGAATTGTGATGGACTGAGGGCATTGTTATTTTTGTTATTTATGTAGTGGTGTTCTTACTCTGTGTGAGTTATATTGTGTTCATTTCGTGGTGATCATTTCTTATGAGTCATTCTTTGTCTCTACTCTTACTTGTTGACTGGAATTTTGATAGATCACTAGCACAAGCATACACGTAGTTAATCACCCCTAACGATTTAAGAAAATGGATCCTGATGTTAGTGATCATTTCTACACACCCTCGTTTGGTTCTATTGGCACGTGCGTCGTCCGTGCAGTCATTGGCTGTAATGAAGGCACAAAATGGCAAGTGTTTAGGGTTCACAAATTGGGACCCGTGAATTATGAATATTTTGAGGTTCGGTACATCATGGAGATTATTGGATAAAACCTGATGTGAAAGTGGTTATTTTCATCTAGTTGCTAACCGCCCTTCCTTTAATTGTATTCACCGGGTTTTAAACTGTGTTCAGCTTACCCTTCTATGTTATTTCTTGTAGCGTTCTGCTGTTAATGGTAGTTTCTATTTCCTATGGTAAGCGTTGTATCATTATTGTCATTATGCATATTTTTGTTGTACTCTGTTAGTTCTCCACTTATAGTCGCTCCGATAATTTAACCTAGTAGGTGTCTTGACTGTTCCTCTTCGCTACTCCACTGAGGTTTATCTTGATACTTGCTAGGTACCACTGTGGTGTACTCATGCTACACTTCTGCACAGTTTTGTGCAAATTCAGGTATTGCGGAGTTAGTCGATCGTTAGTTCGCTGTATAGATGTCACGGTGGAGCCTCAAGGTAAACCTGCTGCTGCGTTTGCAGACTTCGGAGTCACCTTCTGATTTTTTATTTACAATTTTTACCCTTATTTCAAAACAGTTGTATTTAGAGGTTTCTAGCAAACTCTGTAGAGATTATGACTTGTACTACCGATTTTGGGGTTGTAATATTTTAAAGAGATTTCTATTTCGCAATTGTCATATGTTAGTTTAAATATTGTTGCAATTCAATTAATGTTAGGCTTACCTATTCCCTAAGACTAGGTACCATCACGACACCCAACAGAGGGTAATTGGGTCATGACAACATGTACTCAATAAGTAACAAACCTAACATTAGGTTGAAAGTAGTGACGAGCTGAAACTCAGGTTGGAGTCCAACATCAATAGCCAACAACAATTAATGACAAAATAATAATAATGGTACAAGAAGCATACTCAGATATAAGATTCTCAACTCGTTCACAGTTCCGGAATAATAGGCATGCTTTTCAGGTATATTAGTGAAAACTCAATTTATTGACTTAAATCACCAAAATATGAGTAGGTTTGTAAATGTTATTTTTTCCAAAAATTTTCAACAACAGATAAGATGTTTTATTATCAATGGCATGAGAAAATACATCTCTACGCCTACATGTCAATGTGTATGATAAGTCATGAATGATGTGATACCGTACAACTTGAGGAAAATGCATCTCTATGCCTATATGTCAAGTGTACATGTCAAATGCGATGCAAATCAGTGATAAAACTATATGCATACTCTCAAAGTATCAATTCACTTAGACCTCCCTTTCACACAGTCCTCACAGTCACTCAATCCTCCCAGTCACTCGGCACTCGCACTCAGTAGGTACCTGCGATCACTGGAGTGTGTGCAGACTCCGGAAGGGCTCTTTCAGCCCAAGCGCTGTAATAAGACAATCATGGCATGAATCAATATCATTTTCTGCGGCGTGCAGCCAACTCCAATCATAAATAAATATCCTCACAATCAGGCCCCTGGCCTCGCTCAGTCATCAATCTCTCCAGTCTCTCGGGCTCACAATGTCATGAAAATCATCCCATAAATGATGATATGATGTATCAATAAATGGTGACAGAGACTGAGATATGATATGCAAATGAATGTGTATGACTGAGTATGTAATTGTAATGTAAAAAAATAACACAACAGCAAAAATGACCTCGGTGTGTCCAATAGAATAAGCATGTAGCCTCGACATGGTTTCTAACATCAATCACAGCTCAAAAGCTCTAGTACGTAGAGATTTCATGGTTATAGATAAGATTAGGCAACTACACAGTACCACAGAAATAACAGAGTCATAATTCACACGGTGCACGCCCAGAAGCCTGTCATCTAGCATGTGCATCACCTCAACACCAAACGCATAACACATAATTCGAGGTTTCATAACCTCACCACCAAGTTTAGAAGTATTACTTGCCTCGAACAAGCCAAATCCAACAACGAGCAAGCCAAACGATGCTCCAAAAATTCCATCAGGCGTGTACAGAACTCCGAACGTCCCGTAACTATCCAAAAGAAACTCAAATAAATCCCAAGGAAATAATTCCAATTGATAAAGATCGAATCTTTACTCAAAAGCCCAAAATCAACCAAAAAGCCCAACATGTGCCCCCGCTTCAGAACTCGAAGAAACTTATAATATCTGATAACGCATTCAACTACGAGTCCAACCATACTAGTTTCATTTAAATCCGACACTAAATCAATGTTCAAAACTCAAATATTTATTGTACGAACTTTTAGACAAAATCCCCCAAATTTCACTTTTGAAATTATCAACCAATTGCCAAAAACGAAGATAGATTCATGAAATGTAATAAAAATTAGTAGAGAACACTTATCCCAATCCATGTGGTAAAAAATATTTCAAAAATTGTCCAAATCCGAGCTCCCCAACTCAAAATATGACCAAATACACAAACCCTTGATTTTTGTATGCTTCCGCCCATCTGTTCTGCCTTGTTTCTCATTCCAAATGATCCCAAAACTCACTTTTGATTCCTCCAATGGATTCCTTGTAACATTACAGCCAAGTTAGGCTTTTGAATCACTCCATTTGACCTTATAATGAAGGATATATGTTGGTTTCAATATTTACAAATAGTGCAGATTTTTAAATACGAATTCAGTGGCAATTCGTAATTAATCTGAAAAATATGACAACTCAATTCTTTGTAAAATGACCATAAATTCCTCATACAATGTCGAAACTTGATGATTTCAGTTGCTATAGTTCTAAAATTATGATACGGATCTAATGCTTCAATCAAAACAAAAGTTGGAGCTGATTTTCTTAATGTGGTACCATTTATGCTTGAAAAAATGACGTCGAAACATAAAACGAGCGCAATACAACCAAAACCTATACGAAATTCACCTGAGCCCCTTGAGACCCCGTCCGAACATACGAACAAGTCCCATGTTATAACATGGACTTACTCATGGCCTCAAATCACACATAACAACATCGAAATGACAAACCACACCTCAATTCAAACTTAACTGAACTTTCAACTTTCAACTTCCAAAACTCGCGCCGAAACATATCAAATCAACCCAGAATAAACCTCAATTTTGCATACAAGTCCCAAAATGTCACAATGAATTCTAATTCTCGAAACCACAATTCGAATATGATATCATCAAAGTCAACTCTCGGTCAAAGTTATGAACTTTTCAAACGTTCAAATTTCCAACTTTCACCAATTTGCGCCGAAACCTTTTAGAAACATCCAAATACAAATACGGGCATACGCACAAGTCCAAAATTATCATCCGGACCTAACTGAACCATCAAATCTCCAATCGAGTCAAATACTAAAAAAAGTCAACTTGTTCAACTCTTCTAACTTAAAGCTTCAATCATGAAATTCATTCTTCCAAATCGATTCTGATTAACCTGAAACCAAAACCGACAATTCACACAAGTCATAATACATCGTACGGAGCTACTCATGCCTTCAAACTATCGAGCAAAGTGCAAATGATCAAAACAACCGATCGATTTATTACAATTTGTTGTATTTGCGCTGCTGTATTTATGAATACAACAACAACAAGTGCCTAAAAATCAGGCAGTTCAGCTGTACATGCATGTATTCATGTATACGGCAGCAAAAAGCGTCTAAAATCAGGGCAGTCCAGTTGTACGTGCATGTATTCACATGTATTCACGCTGCTCGTAATACACTCCTAATATAACTCAACAAAATCAATTCTAGCATGCCTTATTGTCAACCTAATTAATTAAAATGTTTTTTTCAGTTGTTTATAACTTTTGTATTTAGTGTTTTTCAATATTTTTTATTGTTGCATTCATAAGATTCAATGTTTGTATTTACTGTATTCTCTATTTTATATTCAGTGTATTCAAATATAATTATATTAACAATATTTTAGTTAGTCCTAATACATGTTATTATTGCTGTATTCAATATATTTCATTGGTCGTATTCACTAAATTTCTATTTGTATTCCATATATTATATTTCACTGTATTTTAAAATTAAATATATTCATTATTTATATTCTATTCTATTTTAAAGTTTGTATTCAATGTATTTCAATGTTTATATCTTGTATTCATGCATAATGTATGTACAGTATGCCTGAATACAGGTGTATTCAGATGTATTAAAAAAATACAGACCTTCGAAATTTTCACGACCCAAATTTCCCTCTGTTGGGTATCGTGATGGCACCTAGTCTTAGGGACTAGGTAAGCCTAAAATTTCCAATGAACAACAACAATAATAAAGGAATTATAGCAGTCCCAAAATGTCACAATGAAGCTATTCTAATTCTCGAAACCACAATTCGAATCTGATATCATCAAAGTCAACTCTCGGTCAAAGTTATGAACTTTTCAAACGTTCAAATTTCCAACTTTCACCAATTTGCGCCGAAACCTTTTAGAAACATCCAAATACAAATCCGGGCATACGCACAAGTCCAAAATTATCATCCGGACCTAACTGAACCATCAAATCTCCAATCAAGGTCAAATACTAAAAAAAGTCAACTTGTTCAACTCTTCTAACTTAAAGCTTCAATCATGAAATTCATTCTTCCAAATCGATTCTGAATAACCTGAAAACCAAAACCGACAATTCACACAAGTCATAATACATCGTACAGAGCTACTCATGCCTTCAAGCTATCGAGCAAAGTACAAATGCTCAAAACAACCGATCGATTTATTACAATTTGATGTATTCGCGTTGCTGTATTCATGAATACAACAACAAAAAGTGCCTAAAAATCAGGGCAGTTCAGCTGTACGCTCATGTATTCATGTATACGGCAGCAAAAAGCGTCTAAAATCAGGGCAGTCCAGCTGTACGTGTATGTATTCACGCTGCTCGTGATACACTCCTAATATAACTCAACAAAATCAATTCTAGCATGCCTTATTATCAACCTAATTAATTAAAATGTTTTTTTTCCAGTTGTTTATAACTTTTGTATTTAGTGTTTTTCAATATTTTTTATTGTTGCATTCATAAGATTCAATGTTTGTATTTACTGGATTCTCTATTTTATATTCAGTGTATTCAAATATAATTGTATTAACAATATTTTAGTTATTCCTAATACATGTTATTATTGTTGTATTCAATATATTTCATTGGTCGTATTCACTGAATTTCTATTTGTATTCCATATATTTTATTATATTTCACTGTATTTTAAAATTAAATATATTCACTATTTATATTCTATTCTATTTTAATGTTTGTATTCAGTGTATCGTGATGGCACCTAGTCTTAGGGACTAGGTAAGCCTAACATTTACAATGAACAACAACAATAATAAAGGAATTATAGCAGTCTCGATATAGGAATCTTGACAGAGTTTACAATTTTCCAAAATCCGGTAAATACAAGTCATAAGCTCTACGACATCTTTCAACCGAATCTAAATACAACTGTCTAGAAATAATAAGTACAATTGACATAAACAGGAAGGTGACTCCGAAGCCTGCGAACGCATCAACAGGTTTACCTTGAGTCTCCTCATCAACGATCTACGCAGCTAATAACAACAATTACCTAGATCTGCACACAAAAATGCGCAGAAGTGTAGTATGAGCACACCACAACGGTGCCCAGTAAGTATCAAGACTAACCTCAGTGAAGTAGTGACGAGGACTAGTCAAGACACCATTGGTCTAATAAGTAAAAAGACATAAATGTACAAATGACCGAAAACATAATATCTATCTAAAGATTTTACGATATAATTAATGGCACAATCGAATAATACGGAAGAAAATTCAATAATCACGATCAATGGACAGCATAATAGAAATACGCAAAGAGAATGGAAAGAATGCAAGCCAAATGTCGGGAATCACAACCCAATAAAACACTAGCAACTCAGCACTGCATCAATTTATTCACGTCAGGCCTTAGACAATAAACTCAATAAGGCTGGTCAAACCTTTGAGTGAAAACCTTTAAATCGTGAGTTTATTTCGAAAGCTTTAAAGATATAATCATTTCTGAATAGAGAAATTTCTTCTTTGAAATATACTTTCTCTGAATATATATTTATATATTTTTATAAAGAGAAATCCTTGAAACATAGTCCCTTAAAATACGTGGTGTTCAAATATACTTTCCCAAATACTGTTCTTTAAAATATCATTTTTCTGCAAGACAAATACTTTTCAAATATGCTTTCGAAATAGAAGTCCTTCAGGCATAACTTTTTCTGGAGATAATTGCTTTTTAGCTATACTTTTCGATATATATATATATATATAATTTTTTTTTTTCGTTCCAAATCTCCTCAATGATAAAACCACCGGAACTCAGTCCGTAACTCAGAATTTGTCATGCAATGCAGTACAGGGGGAAAGCTCCCGAAATACGTCTGTAGTCCCAATTTAAATATGTGATGCAGTACAGGGGAAAGCTCCCGGAAACTCGTCCGTAGTCCCAATTTAAATATGCAATGCAGTACAGGGGAAAATCTCCGGGAAACTCGTCCGTAGTCCCAATTTAAATATGCAATGCAGTACAGGGGGAAAGCTCCCGGAAACTCGTCTGTAATCCCAATTTAAATATTCAATGCATCCAATGAGGAAAACAACCAGAATGCGACATAAAAAACATACATTGCCACAACAGACGCAAAAACAAACAAGACCGAATGCAAAGTGCAATGAGCAAATCAATACAAAGACTTAAATCACAAAAATGGTAAAAACTCACTCATAAGAAGTAGCCACATAAAGGAATTCCAAGAACAAAGAGAAGCAGCATAACGAGGGGAAAACAAGGCAAATATATCAATGATTCTATATATTCAAGTTCACAACCAAGAAACCAAATCATCCCGGCAAGGGAATCAACTATAACCAATCTCACTTAGACAATTAGCTTCACCGAATAAACTCAGCTTGAACAAATGCTCAGTAAATAGGCAACATCAAGAAATATCATCAACATGGGCGGTCATCAATTAAACCTAAGTAGTACTAAGGGAAAATCATTTAAATCACAATGTACGACTCACGGGCATGCTTGACACCAACGTATAGGTATTCCAATTACTGTTAAACAATTATAGGGCGAGATTATACTAGTTTTAGTCACATAGGCAGTGTATGAAGAAAGATATAGTATAACGGTAGGAAAGGCAAAGTCTTCATTTAAGTCAATTAAGATCAAATAAGAAACAAGGAATGCTAAGCAAGTAAGTTCTAATTTGAGCAGGAAGAGATGAAACTAGAAATCAGGAATTCAGATATAACAATTTCAATTCATATACGGGGAATATAAGGACCTAAAAATCCTAAAAGGGAAATCTATTTACAAATAAGTTCGAGTACGCACTCGTCACCTCGCGTACGCGGGCTACAATCAACATAGAAGACTCAATTCTAAGGGGTAGCTCCCCCACACAAGGTTAGGCAAGATACTTACTTCAAAGACGACAACCCGGTACTCAAAAATAGACTTCTCTGGCGGAAAGGCCTCTGGACGGGTCAAAATCAACTAAAACAACTTCAAAATACATATAAAATGTATAAGAAACTATTCCGGATAATAAAGTCTCAATCTTTACAATATTATAAAAATCGACCCAAAAGTCGAACCCGAGCCCGCACCTTGGAACCTGACAAATTTTACAAATTCCGATTACCCATTCCGATACGAGTTCACCCATACTAAATTTATCCAATTCCGATAATATTTGGTCTTTCAAATCATGATTTTGCATTTTAGAAGTTTTCTTTCAAAACCCACAATTTCCTCAACCCAAAACACAAATTAAATGATAAAAATAAGAAATAATTCATGAAATATATTTAATTCTAGTGGAAGAACACTTACCCATTCGATTTGTGTGAAAAACTCCTCAAAGAATCGCCCAAAACCGAGTTCTAGAAGTCAAAATATGTCAAAAATGGTGAAACCCCGATTTTTGGTAAACTTATATTCTGCCCAAGCGTGTAATGAATCGCGATCGCGGAATATGGTTTGCCATCGCGAAAAGGAAAGGGAAAAACTGCCCAGGTACCTTTTTTGTTCAATTCGATCGGGGGACAAATATAACGATCGCATAGAAGAAGAAATGGCCACTGCCAAAATAGCATTGTGCGATCGCGATTGTGAAGATGCGATCACGAAGAAGAGGAAAATATACTGCCGCGATCGCGAACGTGTGTATGCGATCGCGTAGAGTGAAGTCTACAAGCTGTGCGATCGTGAAGTAGACTATGCGATCGCGATTAAGAAAAACTGGGCTTCCCAAAGAGACACTATGTGATCGCGACTACTCCTATGCGATCGCATAGAAGGAAACCAGAAAGCAAATTTCAGCTGTTCAAAAATAAGGAAAATGGACCCAACACCCATCCGAAACACACCCGAGGCCCCCGGGGACCCCATCCAACCACACACACAAGTCATATAACCTAACACGGACTCGCTCGAGGTTTCAAAACACATAAAATAACACTAAAATGATGGATCAAACCAAAATCCAAACTTATGAATTTTCAAAACTTCTAATGTCAGGACTCGCGTCGAAACCTATCAATTCAACCCAGAATGACATGAAATTTTGCAAACAAGTCCCAAATGACACAGCGGACCTGTATCCACTCTCGGAATTCTATTCCGAGCCCGATATCAAAATTTCACGTATCGGCCGGAATCGACAAAATTCTAACTTTCGCCAAAATACCTCAAATCATTCTACGGACCTCCAAAATCGATTCCGGACACGCGCCTAAGTCCAAAATAATCATACGAAGCTGTAGACATTAACCAAAACTCATTCCGAGGTTGTTCACACAAAATTCAAATCTCCGTCAACTTTCATCCCTTAAGCTTCCAAAACTGAAATTTTTCTCTCAATTCGACTCCGAATTATTCGGTAACTGAATCTAACCACGCAAGCTGGTCGATATACACAATGTGGTGCTGTTTATGACCTTATACCACCGAACGGAGCTTAAATTCCCGAAATGATCGGTCGGGTCGTCACATTCTCCCCCTCTTAAACAAACGTTTGTCCTCGAACGTACCAAGATTCACCTCGAACTCATCCAATCACTGATTGTACACTTCCAACACACACACGCGGGTGATCCCACGTCATCCCAACCTACATAAGCCTGATGACGCCATCACAACTACAATTTAGCCTTCATATCATCACCGATAAGCCTCATACCACAATTTCTCACCTTCTACTCATTTCCAATAGACCCGATTCTAAATCCATATCCGGAATTAGCCTCAACCAGCTGCATTAACTCATGAATATACCCATAAGGTACAACCACACAATATAGCACATCACACATGGGCTCACAATAACACTTTTGATCACAATAGCTGCTGCAAATCAAATCAGCATTGGAAATTAGCCTCACATCTGAAAGAACTCTGTTTCCAAGTCCCATAATACCGATAATGATGCAATAAACATGAAGACCTCATTATTAGTCACCCGAACCACCGAGTCACAGCTAACACCACTGGGCACACATCCCACAAGCTAAACTAAAGAAACATATAACGAAATGACTGAGTATGAAAATATAAACATATAAAGGTACTATCAAACAAGCCCATAGGCATAACTCTCTATCAGTACTGACTTAAAAGAGCAATATAACAAGGAAGAAGCAAGGCATATGAACAAATCACAAGGATCTATTTCTGATATAACTTCCACTGCGGTACTCAGCCCGGTCTAAATATATCGAATCACAAATATCACGAGGACCTCACCCTCAACTCTGAATCACATACCGAAAATATATCATACCAATAGAAATTTCTCCATTAACCCATCTCAGCTGATGAAAGTCATAATTCTAATTGAACTCGCATCTTGATGGAGTATCAAATCATAGCTCGTAAACAAAATACTTTGGAAAAAAAATCACATAAAGCTCACCATAATGAACAACAAGGACTTACTTCTAGTCTCACCACTATCAATGATGAATAAAACAACGATAGACACGGCTACCGCTCATAAATCTCCGAACAGGAGAAAACACGAAAATAGAGTGCCAAGCATAAAATTTACTCAAAATAAGCAACAAATAAGGGAAACTCGTCCCGACTGATAGAGGTATAGTGAAATACAATGGTACCCCACTTTAGAACATCAAGACATACCTGGGTGCTAATATTTGGCACAATGGCCTCTAGCCTACTATATGCAACACATCAACGGGTCGGGCCTCCCCCTTTTGGGAGACCTCTACCCACCTGAATACCCAACTATAACACTCCTACCTGAATCCTAGAATAATCTCTCTGCCGATGTGGCTGTGGAAAACATACAATACGGATCCTCTGAGACCCATGAGTACCTGAAAAGCCCCCATGCGTAGCTGGTACTGCAAACTGAACTAGTTGACCCAAAATTCTCTACCATGACGTACCTTGGTTCCATAATAAGGAACAATAAATTACTCCGGTCTACCAGGCCTCCCCGCCTCCCAAAACTCTCTCTCCTGATCTCGTCTGACCTCTCACTCCCAGTCCCACATGCTCCTTAATCGGCGAGCGATCCCCACTACCTGCTGAAACGAGGCATCCTACTCTAACTCTCGAGTCTCGCTGAACCGAATATCATGTCTGAATCTCTCAATGACTCTACGGACTCATCTCCTAACTGAAGCAACCAAACGAGGTGCATGTCTGGCCAACTCACTGAATCTAACGGCATACTCCAATAGTGACATGGCGCTCTGACGCAACTGCTCAAACTCCGCGCACCAAACATTCCAAGGTTCTGAGGTGCAAGCTCCCTCAAAACATCTCTGAAAACTGAATCCATGCTAGTGAAGCTAACTCGGCCAGGTTACCCCAACTCATATGCTGCCACCACTGATTAACCCACTACTCTAAACCTGAGACGTGACAAAAACAATCCCGCTCATCTCCACAACACCCGAAATACGAAGAATATAGTGATATTCCCCCAGGAAACCCAGGGCACCATCTGCCGCCAATCTACTGAAAGATAGAAGGGTGGTACTTCCTGTACCTCTCAAGTTCAAGGTATTCTTCTTCCGATTCTACTGCCCTAACCACGGGCTGAACTGAAACCACACGTCGTGCTGCCATGACAACTAGAACCTGACCAATATGATCTCACTGCTCTGGACTGTAGACGGTGGGAGTCTGAACTCCTCCCCTGATCTGTGAAGCAACTGGTGCACTAGAATCAACCCTGTCTGAGTCAATGTACCACTTATACTCAAAACTGCGCTCAGGCCTCTTGAAGTCCGGGGTAGCAACAGGCACCCCCAATACCTATCCCCCAACTAGAACTTCCGGCGACTCCTCAACGGCTGCTCTGGTAGGCATCTTAACTGCGGCACGTGCTCCTTGTCAGCCTCTGTATCTGACCTTTGCAACATTTTCTTTGAGTAACATCATCAGGAACCGCGGCTCGTGTTCTCACCATCGGTGAGAGAATGGATCGATAATTTCAAACTTCAAGATCAATAAATTCGCACGATAGGAATGAAGGAAGTGAAATTGTCCTAATAGTTTCGTAGCCCCTCGAAGATAAGTACAGACTCTCCGTACCGATCCACAAGAATCTACTAAACTCGCTTATGACTCGTAGCACCTCTAAACCTAGAGCTCTGATACCAACTTGTCACGACCCAAATTTCCCTCCGTTGGGTATCGTGATGGCACCTAGTCTTAGGGACTAGGTAAGCCTAACATTTCCACTGAACAACAACAATAATAAAGGAATTATAGCAGTCTCGATATAGGAATCTTCACAGAGTTTAAAATTTCCCAAAATCCGGTAAATACAAGTCATAAGCTCTACAACATCTTTCAACCGCATCTAAATACAACTGTGTAGAAATAATAAGTACAATTGACATAAATAGGAAAGTGACTCCGAAGCCTGCGAACGCAGCAACTGGTTTACCTTGAGTCTCCTCATCAACGATCCACGCAGCTAATAACAGCAATTACCTGGATCTGCACACAAAAATGCGCAGAAGTGTAGTATGAGCACACCACAGCGGTGCCCAGTAAGTATCAAGACTAACCTCGGTGAAGTAGTGACGAGGACGAGTTAAGAAACCATTGGTCTAATAAGTAAAAATACATAAATGTACAAATGATCAAAACCATAATATCTATCTAAAGATTTTTTGATATAATTAACGGCACGATCGAATAATACGGAAGGAAATTCAATAACTACGATCAACGGACAACATAATAGAAATACGCAAAGAGAATGGAAAGAATGCAAGCCAAATGTCGGGAATCACAACCCAATAAAAAACTAGCAACTCAGCACTGCATCAATTTATTCACGTCAGGCCTTAGCCAATAAACTCAATAAGGCTGGTCGAACCTTCGAGTCAAAACCTTTAAATCGTGAGTTTATTTCGAAAACTTTAAAGATATAATCATTTCGGGATAGAGAAATTTCTTCTTTGAAACATACTTTCTCTGAATGTATATTTATATATTTTTATAAAGAGAAATCCTTGAAACATAGTCCCTTCAAAATACGTGGTGTTCAAATATACTTTCCCAAATACTGTTCTTTAAAATATCATTTTTCTGCAAGACAAATATTTTTCAAATATACTTTCGAAATAGAAGTCCTTCAGACATAACTTTTCCTGGAGATAATTGCTTTTCAGCTATACTTTTCAATATATATATATATATGTATATCTTTCGGTCCAAATCTCCTCAATGATAAAACCACCGGAACTCAGTCCGTAACCCATAATTTGTCATGCAATGCAGTACAGGGGGAAATCTCTCGGAAACTCGTCCGTAGTCCCATTTTAAATATTCAATGCAGCCACTGAGGAAAACAACTAGAATGCGACATAAACAACATACATTGCCACAACATGCGCAAAAGAAAACAAGACCAAATGCAAAGTGCAATGAGCAAATCAATACAAAGACTTAAATCACAAAAATGGTAAAAACTCACTCATAAGAAGTAGCCACCAAAAGGAATGTCAAGCACAAAGAGAAGCAGCATAACGAGGGGGAAACTAGGCAAATATAGCAATGATTCTATATATTCAAGTTCACAACCAAGAAACCAATCATCCCGGCAAGGAATCAACTATAACCAATCTCACTTAGACAATTAGCTTCACCGTATAAACTCAGCTTGAAAAAATGCTCAGTAAATAGGCAACATCAAGAAATATCATCAACATGGGCGGTCATTAATTAAACCTAAGTAGTACTTAAGGGAAAATAATTTAAATCAAAATGTACGACTCACGGGCATTCTTGACACCAACGTCTAGATATTCCAATTACTGTTAAACAATTATAGGGTGAGATTATACTAGTTTTAGTCACATAGGCAGTGTATGAATAAAGATATAGTATAACGGTAGGAAAGGCAATGTCTTCATTTAAGTCAACTAAGGTCAAATAAGAAACAAGGAATGCTAGGCAAGTAACTTCCAATTTGAGCAGGAAGAGATGAAACTAGAAATCAGGAATTCAAATATAACAATTTCAATTCATGCACGGGGAACATAAGGACCTAAAAATCCTAAAAGGGCAATCTATTTGCAAATAAGTTCGAGTACGCACTCGTCACCTCGCGTACGCGGGCTACAATCAACATAGAAGACTCAATCCTAAGAGGTAGTTCCCCCACACAAGGTTAGGCAAGATACTTACCTCAAAGACGACAACCCGTACTCAAAAATAGACTTCTCGGGAGGGAAGGCCTCCAGACGGCTCAAAATCAACTAAAACAACTTCAAAATATATATAAAACATATAAGGAACTATTCCGAATAATAAAGTCTCAATCTTTACAATATTATAAAAATCGACCCCCGGACCCGCACCTTAGAACCCGACAAATTTTACAAATTCCAATACCCATTTCGATACGAGTTCACCCACACTAAATTTATCCAATTCCGATAACATTTGGTCTTTCTAATCATGATTTTACATTTTAGAAGTTTTCTTTCAAAATCCACAATTTCCCCAACCCAAAACACAAATTAAATGATAAAAACAAGAACTAATTCATGAAATATTTTTAATTCTAGTGGAAGAACACTTACCCATTCGATTTGTGTGATAAAACCTCAAAGAATCACCCAAAACTGAGTTCTAGAATTCAAAAATGGTGAAACCCCAATTTTTGGTAAAATTATATTCTGCCTAGGCGTGTAATGAATCGCGATCGCGGAATATGGTTTGCTATCGCGAAGAGGAAAGAGAAAAACTGCCCAGGTACCTTTTTTGTTCAATGCGATCGCGGGCCAATTATTACGATCCCATAGAAGAAGAAATGGCCACTGCCAAAATAGCATTGTGTGGTCGCGATTGTGAAGATGCGATCGCGAAGAAGAGAAAAATATACTTCCACGATCGCGAACGGGTGTATGCGATCACGTAGAGTGAAATCTACAAGTTGTGCGATCGCGAAGTAGACTATGCGATCGCGATTAAGAAAAACTAGGCTGCCCAAAGAGACACTATGCGATCGCGACTACTCCTATGCGATCGCATAGAAGGAAACCATAAGGCAAGTGTCAACTGTTCAAAAATTAGGAAAATGGACCCGACACCCATCCGAAACACACCCGAGGGTCCCAGGACCCCGTCCAAGCACACACACAAGTCATATAACCTCATGCGGACTCGCTCGAGGTTTCAAAACACATAAAATAACACTAAAACGACGGATCAAACCAAAATCCAAACTTATGAATTTTCAAAACTTCTAATGTCAGGACTCGCGTCGAAACCTATCAATTCAACCAAGAATGACGTGAAATTTTGCAGAAAAGTCCAAAATGACACAACGGACCTGCAGCCACTCTCGGAATTCCATTCCGAGCCCGATATCAAAATTTCACCTATCGGCCAGAATCACCGAAATTTTAACTTTCGCCAAAATACCTCAAATCACTCTACGGGCCTCCAAAACCAATTACGGACATGCGCCTAAGTCCAAAATCATCATACGAAGTTATTGACATTAACCCAAACTCATTCTGAGGATGTTCACACAAAAGTCAAACCTCCGTCAACTTTCATCCCTTAAGCTTCCAAAACTGAAAGTTTTCTCCCAATTTGACTCTGAATTATCCGGTAACTGAATCTAACCACGCACGTAGGTCAATATTCACAATGTGGAGTTGTTTATGACCTTATAACACCGAATGGAGCTTAAATTCCCAAAACGACCGGTTGGGTCGTTACAAAAAGACATAAACACCGACAAAAAAAAGTATTTATAGAAAATAACAATGTGATTGAGTGAATTTGTACAGAATACAATGTATTTGTATCAATGTATGTGACTAAATAGCAAAGAAGAGAAGATAGTTCGTCGGAGATGGTGTTTTTCAGCCAAGACTCCTTGCATCATTTTACTACCTCATCCATTACAATTTACAACGCTTCCAATTTGACCGCTTCTTCCTCTTTTCTCTCATACTTACCGCGCTAATATTCCCTATTTCTCTTCAATCTCTCTGTCGCCCAAGCTACATCTGTTTCCTTTTTTGATTATAGGTTTACTTTCATGGTTCTGATTTTGAGATTTAAGGCTTTCTTTCATGATTTGGTTTACTTTTGCGTATCTAAGATTCGACTTATTTTGCTCGAAGAGAGAGAGAGACAAAGAAGAAAAATTATGAGAGAGAATCGTATGTTAATTGAAATAAAGAGAGAGGAAAAGCATAAATAGTGTATTTCATGACTCAATTGTAGTATATCCATAAATACTTATTTTGCTATAAAATATAAAAGGTAGATATAAAAAATAGTATTTAAAAATAATTTTAATTTATAATAAATAGGGTGTATACCTTTGCTATAGGAGGTAAAATTTCCTAAAATAAATTACTTTAAATGAAATGGAAGAAATATTGTATTCTTAATTTGTTGCATTCAGAGTCCGGGAAGAGTGAGGGCATTATTGTCACGACCCAATTTCCCCCTTCCGTGAGTTTTCGTGACGGCACCTAGTCTCTACGACTAGGTAAGCCTAACACTTTGTGAAAATGAGACAAAACATGAACATTAACTATTAACCGCAACAACTATCTAATAAGCAACTGAATGCCACTCGGCATATACAATTGTCACTTCTGAAATGTACAAAACAACTACCAAAATCCGGAACATCGCAAGTCACAAGCTACTAAAAGGATTCTTAACTGTTCTATACATCATTTCTACAGAAAGAAGGAAAAATGAACATAAGGGGATTGAGGGGGTCTTCGAGGATCTGCGGGCGCGGGCAGATGTACCTTAAAGTCACCAGTAAGCAGAAGTGACTGCGCTAGCGATGTGGCTGGTAAGATGTACCTGGATCTCCACACGAAAAATATGTGCAAGAAAGGGCGTGAGTACACCACAATGGTACCTAGTAAGTGCCAAGCCTAACCTCGGTCGAGTAGTGACGAGGTCAGGTCAGGGCCCTACCAGAATATATATATATATATATATATATATATATATATATATATATATATATATATATATATATATATATATATATATATATATATACACATACATACATACAATAAGGCAAGGAAAAATGAAATACCACGGTAAATAAAGGCTAAAATTTAACAAGGAAGAAACATAGAAAATAACAGCTTAGTACACACAAAACAACAGGGGATCTCCCAAGATACTGTCTCGTAGTCCCAGATGTAAATGTGCAGGGGGATCTCCCGGAATACCGTTCTGTAGTCCCAAAGTAAATATGCAAGACAGGGGAATCTCCCAAAATATCGTTTCGTAGTCCCAAAGTAAATATGCAGTACAGGGGGATCTCCTGGAATACCGTTTTGTACTCCCAATGTAAATATGCAGTACAGAGGGATCTTCCGGAATACCATTCCGTAGTCCCAAAGTAAATATGCAGTATAGGGGATCTCCCGGAATACCGTTTCATAGTCCCAAAGTAAATATGCATCCAACAATAGATTCAATAGTTACGTTACGAAATCTTACAATATAACCTAAGTACAAGTTAATGAAGAAAAGGTAATAATCACTAAACATGTTGCACATAGTTCAGATAAACAGTTAAGGCAAGTAAGCATGCTTTCTGAGTCTAACAGGATACTACACATGCCAATAAGTTCAAATAAGAGGAAATATGGGTTATTATTTAGTGAAAAATCGGGTTTTTACAACAATTAGCCCGTGTACGTACACGACGCTCATATATCAATAACAGTATCAATCCTAAGAGGAGTTCCCCCACACAAGGTTAGGCAAATCATTTACCTCGAACCAAGCTCAAATCAATCCGAAATAATTCTCTTTCCACGAATATCCGACTCCGGATGGCCCAAATCTAGCTAAAACCAATTACATAACATAAATATAACTACAAGAAATTAATCTAGCAAACGGAATCAAAGTTAACGCAAGAAATTGAAAAATCGCTCAAAAAGCCTCCCCGGGTCCAAGTCTCGGAATCGGGTAAAATTCAAAAATTATGAACACCCATTCACTCACGAGTTTAACCATACCAAATTTGTTCAAATCTGATATCAAAATCCCGATCACAACCCCAAAATTCGGCATAAGGGTTTTTCCCCAAATTTTCCCCAATTTTCTACACCAATCCACTAATTTAATGATGAAATTAAATATATAATTATGGGAATTAACCAAAAATAGGTAAAAATCACTTACCCCAAATATCCACACAAGAATCTCTTCAAAAATCGCCTTCTACCGAGCTTACTGTGCATATTTTGGTAAATACCGAATTACCGTACCAAAACCAAAAATTTTGGTATTAGATATTTGGTATTTTGGTATTCGATATGGTATTTAGTTTAAGTTTTAAAAAAAAGTTGGTATTAGGTATGTTATTTGGTATTTTAAAATGAAATACCGAGATACTGATACCGTACTGAAATATATATTATATTACAAAATACACATTTTATTTATTATAACTTAAATATAAGAAATCTAAAATTTTACTTTCCTTTATTCTCTAAGTTTATCAATTAATTCTAAGCAAGTAACAAGATATTTCTCTAAGTTTTCTCTCACTAGGTTGGTATTTGCTGGTTTTGGACAAAACTTTTGTCAACAAACGTTTTTAGTTTTATACTTTTTAGTACTTCAATTAAAAATATTACCGTCTATGACTCTATGCACTAGTTAGTATTCAAACTGAATAAATCGAAGTTACCGAACCGAATAAACCAAAATCGAAAGGAGAAAAACCAAATTGTGCTGAATTTAATTATGTACCGTATTAGTATAGCATTTTACGAAACCGAATACCGAAAATACCAAACCGAAATGTCTAAATACCGATCGTACCGACCGACAAACATCCCTAACCGAGCTCCCAATTCAATTTTGTGATATGAACTAAAAACCCTCGCTTTTGAATCTTTAATACTGCCCAGTGATTTCTTAATCGCGATCACGGAAATAGCCTCGCGATCGCGAAGAACAACTTCGCTTCCTCAGAATTTAACTCTACACGAACGTGGAACACCACACGCAAACACGATGCACTAGGTGCTTACACCTACGCGATCCTAATTGTCTTCACGCGACCGCGAAGAGAAATACTTAAACTCCACTGCTGCCTCACTTCTTCTTTACGAACGAGGCCTAGCCCACGCTTTCGCGATGCACAACCTGATAACCTTACGTGATCGCGTCTTCATCTTCGCGAATGCGAAGAGAACATTTAGCTGACCTCTCAGATAACCTACGCGATCGCGAGACCTCCCATGCGAACGCGATGAAGAAAAATGTCTGCAACAAACACCAGAAAATCTGCCAACTCCCAAGGTCCAAAAATGATCCGTTAAGCATCCGAAACTCACCCGAGGCCCCCGGGACCTCAATCAAACATACCAACCAATCCGAAAATACCATACAAACTTATTCGAGCCCTCAAACCACATAAAAAACATGTATTACACATGGATTCAAGCCTAATGAACTTTGAAATTTCTAAATTCTACAAACGACGTCGAAGCATATCAAATCAGGTCCGAATGACCTCAAATTTTACACACAAGTCAAAAATGACACCAGGAACCTACTCCAACTTCCGGAAAACTAATCCGAACACGATATCAAAATTTTCACTGGCGGCCCAAATCGCCAAAATTCTAACATTCTCCAATTCAAGCCTAATTCTACCACGGACCTCGAAATCACCTTTCGGACGCGCTCCTACGTTCAAAATCACCTAACGGAGCTAATGGAACCGTCAAAATTCAAATCTGAGGTTGCTTACACACAAGTCTACATCCGATCGACTTTTCCAACTTAAGCTTTCAATTAAGAGACTAAGTGTCTCAATTCACCCCGAAAACCAAAACGAACCCTCCCGACAAGTCATAATTGTAGAAAAAGATACGGGGAAAGCAGTTAATAGGGGATGGGGGCTATAACTCTCAAGAAGACCAGACGAGTCGTCACAATTATGCATGACATTTGTATAATAAGCAAACCGAGACCCAAATACCTTATCCTTCTTGTACACTAGTAGCATCTATAGAGAATTAGAGATCAAGCCCGTGACCTCCTATATGTCAAAAGACCATAAAACCAATTGACCAAAGTTTCCACTATTAGTTAAGGTTAAAAATGCACTTGAATTGATTTTTATTGATATGAATCGAAACATTTATTTTTAATATGAGTGTTTTATAAGAATTTGTCCACTTCTTAAAATGTGATCTATCACTTTTATGTGAGTAATTCTTCCTCGGTTTTTTCATGTTCATCAATTAAATCTTTATCCTCATTTATCATGGATGTTCCTTCCCCATAATCATTTACTTTTCCTCTAGAAACAGAAAGATCAAATTCTTCATGCATGCATTTGCTAACCTGTAATTCACCTGCTAATTCACCATCCACAACTTTTTAAACACTTGAAATATCATTCTGGTACGCTACAACCAGTGCATCCTTGACTTCAACTCTATCCACGACTTTATTTTTATCACTATCCGTCATGCAGATTTATTCTTGCGCAAAGTATAAGGTGCATAATACATTTGTTTCACATTTTTTATAATGATAAATAGATTTTTGAGGCCATACCTCCTCGTGCTCTTTATTTTAACTATTGTTTTTACTAAGAATTTGCATTTGTACCTCTATTATGTGTTGGATCATACCACTTACACTAAAAGCATGTTAACTTTTTCTTCAGCCAACCATCACTGTACTCGAGTTCTAAAATCTCCTGAAGCACACCATATAATCAACATACTCATTACCTTTCACACACACATCCCACTATTATTGATTTTTTTTTATCCTTAGACCATTCTTCTGCATGAAAATTGTACCCATTAATGGATTTGTACTTAGACATAATTTTGTTCTAGGCGCAGGTCCCTAAGCTATACACGCAAAAATAGATCATTTATACCAGTATCTAAATAATGAGCCTACAAATGATAAAAGACATATTAAATTTTAGAAAAAGTTGTTGCGAAAGAATTTGTCGAAGTGGTGGAACGAGCTTTCTGTCACGATTTGGAATTCTCAACCTCGGAACCGTGATGGCGCATAACATCCACTTGCTAGGCAAGCCGGCGTTAATAAAGTATTTAAATTATTGTTAACAATTACTATAAAGTAATGACATTTAACGAGAAATAAACTCATAATTTAATCCAGTGAGAATAAAAGCAACACGATGCTAACTACTCCCAAGAATCTGGAGTCACAAGTACACGAGAAACTAGAAGTCTACAAATATAGTATGAAATAAATACAACTGTTCGAATGAGATAAATAATAAAGATATGAATTGGAAATGGGACATCAAGGTCCGCGAACACCAGCAGGTCTACCTCAAGTCTCCGAAGCAAGTATGACCCGAGCAGACGCACGTTAAACACCACTGGGAACCATATCAGTATCTGCACAAGAAGTGCAGAAGTGTAGCATGAGTACAACCGATCCTACGTACTCCGTAAGTGTAGAGCCTAACCTCGACGAGGTAGTGACGAGCTACGACATGACTCCTACATAAAATCTTGTGTGTGTAGACATGCGAAAGGGGAAATAACATGAAAATGGCAAGTACGAAATCACCAAATAGCATCTTCCGAAATAAGCAACAGTGTAACCAAGTAATTCACCAAAATATAAAATCAAATATGGAAATAAAATAAAGATGGCAAGGCATCACCCTTCGTTCTTTTACTCTTGTCATCACCATGTAATATCATAATAAAATGGCACGACATCATCCTTCGTGCTTTACTCTCCGGCACGGCATCACCCTTTGTGCTTTAATCCTCACAACCTCTCGATATATGATAATAAATGCAAATAAGGTGCGGCATCGCCCTTCGTGCTTTTCACTCTTCCTCGCCAATCAACAATCCAAATTCAAATAATAAATGCAAGGAGGAAAATAATTCACTTCAATTATAGTACCATGATATCAAACTCAACTTTCAAAAATTCCCAAAATCTTCAAAATATACAATAAATATGAGACGAATAACTAAAAGGTAATAATCTAACCTAAGAATGGAGAACAAATTCCAATAAACAACTTAGAACAAAGAAAAAATTCCCACACGCATACTTTAACCCAATAAGAACGCATATGTACTCGTCACATCACATATACGTCATTCCTACACATAATTCACGTAAAAAATAAACCAATAAGTCCTAATCTCCCAAGTCAAGGTTAACCACGACACTTTTCTCACTTTGCAATCAATCAACCACAACCTTGCATTTTGAACAAGCTCCCAAAATAACCAAATCTAACCAACTATTGATCAAACAATTCAAAATAAATTTTGGAAACTACTCACGAGTGAAAAATATCCAATCTTTAATCATTTTGGAAAAAGTCAACAAAAGCTAACCTCGGTCCTCTTGGTCACAACTGAAGATTCAGACCAAAATCCAATTACCCATTTACCCCTGATCCTGGTTATGTGATTAATTTCTAAATCCGATCTCAATTTGAGGTTTAAATCTCAATTTTACAAAATTTCCAATTTCTACCCAAACCCCTAATTTCTACCATGAAAATCCTAGATTTGATGTTGAAAACATATGAAAAGTAATGGGTAACTAAAAATAAATGGATTAAAGTTGCTTACCAATGATTGTGGAAAGAAAAGTCTCTTGAAAAATCGCCTCTAAGTCCCGATTTCCCCCTCTTTTATGCAGCTGCGTATGTCGCAATTGCGAAGTCTTTTTTGCAATTGCGAGCATCGCAAATACGAGACAAAGGTCGCAAATGCGAATCCTGCCTCATAAGCCCAAAAGTTGCAAATGCGACAAAAGGTTCGCAATGTGAACTGTCCCCTGGCTCCCCCTTTGCAAATGCGGACAAATATTTTGTAAATGTGACGTTTACCCCTCAGAACATTGAGTAGCGAATGCGACTCTGAGATTGCATATGCGACCTCTGATTGTTCGCAAATCGTACTTATTCCTTGCAATTGCGAGACCACCCAGCCCAGGCCCTTACTTGCGAATGTGATGTCTTGATCGAAAAAATGAGGCTCGCATTTGCAAGCCAGACCTCGCAAATGCGAGATCTACAGACTACACCAACAATAGAAATGCACCAGCTATTCAAATCCAATCGAACAAATCTGAAACGCGACCGAAACTCACTTGAGCCCATCGGGCTCCAAACCAAATATATACACAATCATAATAACATCATATGAACTCGCTCAGGAAATCAAATCACCAAAACAACATCTTAAACTACATATAGAACCTCAAAACGAATGAAATTCCAAAGGGAAACTCAAGAACAACTAGAATCACAACTAAGTGTCCGAATCATGACAAACCAACTTTGTTTGACACCAAATTTTGCAGGTAAGTTTCAAATAGAAAAATGGACTTATACCAAGTCGCGGAACCAAAATCTGAACCCGGTAGCCATAAAATCAACCTACGGTCAAACCTTGAAAATATTTAAACCTTCAAGTTACTAGCTTTCGACAAAATGAGTCAAATCAAGTTAGGAACTTTCAAATTCATTTGGGGGCATATGCCCATGTCCAAAATCACGATACAGACCCACCAGGATTGTCAAAATACCGATCTGGGGTCGTTTACCAAGAATGTTGACCGTGATCATCTTTAGCCTCATTTTTATTCAAAATTTCCATTTTTACAAAAATTCATATAGAAGCTTTTCGTAAAGCAACACGGACAAAGAGCACAAACCAAGAAACGTCAAATGAAGCTACAGGAGGTGTTGAAATGTATAATTAAGGGATAATACTCAATACGACCTATCAGGTCATCACATTCTTCACCTTTAAAAGAAATGTTCGTTCTCGAACGACCATAGAATAGTACCTGAACTGGTGAAAAGGTGTGGGTAATTACTCCGCATATCGAATTAGGACTACCATGTAGCTGCCTCGATCGGCTAACCTCTCCATTGTATTCTCATTGAAGGAAAACTCTTAGATGTCAACTGTCGAACCTGTCGGGCTAGAAGAGCCATCGGATCCTCCTCTTATGCTAAGTTCTCATCAAGTTGAATCGTGCTGAAGTCCAAAAAATGTGAGTTTTCCTCGTGATACTTCTGAAGAATGGAAAAATGGAATATCGGTTTTATTGCAAATAGACCAGGAGGCAATGGAATCTTGTGGGAAACCTCCCCAACTCTCTCTAAAATCTTAAATGGCCCAATATACCTTGGGATCAACTTGCCCTTCCTCCCAAACCACATCACTCCCTCCATAGGCAAAAATATGAGCAACGCCCTCCCTGCCACCATATAAGCTACATCCCGAACCTTCCGGTCCGCATAACTCTTCTTCCTAGATTGAGTGGTACGAAGTCGATCCGAAATCAACTTCACCTTTTCCATAGCATCACGGACTAAATTGGTTCCCAACAACCCTAGACTCTCCAGGCTCAAACCAACCAATCAGTGGACGACATCGCCCCCATATAAGGCCTCATACGGCACATCTGAATACTCAATTGGTAGTTGTTGTTGTATGCGAACTCTGCAAGAGGTAAGAAACGGTCCCATGCTCCAAAATCCATAACACAAGCACGTAACATGTCGTCTAAGATATGAATGGTGCGTTCGGACTGTCCGTCCATCTGAGGATGACACGATGTGCTCAACTCAACCCACGTGCCCAATTCATAATGCACGACTCTCCAAAAATGCGACGTGAACTATGTTCCCCGATCAGAAATGATGGAAATGGGCACGCCATGCAGGAGGATAATCTCCCGAATGTAAATCTGAGCTAATCTCTCTGAAGCAGAGGTGGCTGCCAGCGGAATGAAATGAGCGGACTTAGTCAACTGGTTCACAATAACCCATACTGCATCATACTTCTTCAATATACGTGGAAAGCCTACCACGAGGTCCATAGCGATGCTCTCTAAATTCCAATCTGGTATCTCTAATCTCTGAGTCAATCCACCCGATTTCTAATGTTCATACTTCACCTGTGACAATTCAAGCACTGAGTTACATAAGTAGTGATGCCTTTCTTTATTCTGCGCCATCGATAATGATGTTCAAGTCACGGTACATCTTCTTGACACCTGGGTGAACAGAATAGTGTGAACTGTGCGCCTCGTCAAGAATCAAATCTCTCAACCCATTGATATTTGGAACAAAAATTCGGTCTTGAAGCAGCATAACCCCATCATCACCAATCAAAACATCCTTGGCACCACCCCGCTGCACCGTATCCTTCAATACTAACAAGTAAGTGTCATCAAACTGGCGAGCCTTAATATGCTCCAATAACAAAGACTGTGCCACCACATAAGCATGAACACGGTTAGGCTCCGAAATATCTCGCACAATCCGGTTGGCTAAAACCTGAATATCCATGGCTAGTGGCTTCTCAGCTACCGGTAAATTATGACAAACTACGCATACTCTCTGCCTTTTTACTCAATGCATCAGCCAACACACTAGCCTTCCCTGATGATACAATATGGTGATATATAGTCTTTTAATAGCTCTAACCTTCTCCGCTGCTACAACTTATGATCTTTCTATTTGAACTGATGTTATAGACTCTAATGGTCGGCATAGACCTCACAATTAACGTCGTACAGATAGTGCCTCCAAATCTTCAGCGCGTGAACAATTGTTTCCAACTCTAAGTCATGAACAATGTAATTCTTCTCATGAACCTTCAACAGCTGAGATGCGTATACAATTAACCTGCCATCCTGCATCAATATAATGCCAAGCCCAATATGCGATGCATCATAATACACGGTGTAAGATCCTGAATCTATAGGCAACACCAACACTAGGGCTGTAGTCAAAGAGGTTTTCAGCTTCTGAAATCTCAACTCACACTCATCAGACCATCTGAAAAGGGCACCCTTTTGGGTCAATCTAGTCAATGGGGTTGCAATAGATGAAAACCCTTCCATGAACCAGCAATAGTAACCCACCGAACCTAGGAAGATACGAATCTCTACGGCTGAAGTAGGTCTAGACTAGTTCTAAACTACCTCAATCTTCTCAAGATCCACCTTAATGCCCTTGAAAGATACATTATGGCCCAAAAAGTCAATAGAGTTCAACCAGAACTCACACTTTGAAAACTTGGCATACAACTGACTATCCCTCAAGGTCTGACGTACAACCCGAAGATAATGCGCATGCTCGTCTCGGTTGTGGGAATAAAATAAGATATCATCAATGAAAACAATCACATAAGAATTCAAATAGGTCCTGAATACCTGATTCATCAAATCCATAAATGATGTTGTTGTCAAGCCAAATGACTTCACTACAAACTTATAGTGACCATACCGGGTCCGAAAAGCTGTCTTAGAGACATCTGATGCCCTAGTCTTCAACTGATGGTAGCCATATCTCAAATCCATCTTCGAAAACACTTTGGCGCCCTGAAGCTGATCAAATAAGTCATTAATCCTCGACAAAGGATACTTGTTCTTGATAGTGACATTGTTCAACTACTGATAATTAATACACATCCTCATCATTCCATCCTTCTTCTTCACAAATGATACCGGTGCGCCCAAAGGCGAGACACTAGGTCTAATATATCCCTTATCAAGCAAATCCTGCAATTTCTCCTTCAATTCAACTGGGGCCATATGGTATGGTGGAATAGAAATAGGTTGAGTGCCCGATGACAAATCAATATAGAAGTCGATGTCTCTATCGGGTGGCATACCCAGAAAATCTGTAGGAAACACATATGGAAACGTGCCCACATTTGGTACTGAATCCATGTAAGGAATCTCCGCATTAGGATCATAAATATAGGCCATATATGCTAGACAACCCTTCTCGACCATACGTCGAGCCTTCACATAAGAGATAACACTACTAGTAGAATAGACATGAGTCTCTCTCCACTCTAATCGAGGAGACCCGGGCATGTCTAATATCACCGTCTTGGTGTGCCAATCCATAAGAGCGTGATAAGGTGACAACCAATCCATGCCCAAAATAACATCAACGCCCACCACATCAAGAAGAAGAAGATCTACACTAGTCTTAAGGCTCCCGATAGAAACCACACAAGAAAGATAGACATAATCTATAATAATATAATCTCCAACAGGCGTGGACACATAGAGAGGAGCACTCAAAAAATCACGAGGAATAACCAAATATAAAGCAAATAGAATGATACGTATGAATAAGTAGAGCCTGAATCAAATAAAATAGAGGCACATCTATAGCAAACCTGAATAATATGTGTGATGACGGCGTCATAGAATCTGCCTGAAGTTTGGCCGGGAATGCATAAAAACAAGGATGGGCCCCACCACTCTGTCCTCCGCCCCTCTGTGACCTCTAACTAGCTAGCCTCCACGTCTAACGGTCTGACCACCACCTCTAGCCGCCTGACCTCCACCTCTAGTAGTCTGACCTCCATCTCTAGCTGGTTGACCAGGTGGTGAAGCAACTGGTGCCGGAACCATGGCACGAGAACTCTATTGTGGCATGCTACCCTGTGACCTAGGGTAAAATCTAGCAACGTGCCTAGGATCTCTACATGTATTGCAAGCCCTCGGCTGCTGTGGCTACTGAAGCTAAAGTTGAACCTGACGCCCGGATACTCATTGTGATAGCTCTGAATCGATGGTGCACTAATGGGAGCTGAAGGTGCACTATAGGCTAACTGCTTCGGATGATACTTATATGAACCACGACTACCTGAAGCACCGTGGGATTCTTGGAGAGCTGACTGAATCGACTTGGAAGGATAGCCACCACCAACGAACCCCTGCCTCTAGATGAGGCACCACTTAAACCACCGAAATGACGAGGCCTCTTCATAGATATCTCCCCCTATCCTAACCACGAACTATCTTGATCCGTCTATCAATCTCTACGGTCTTCTGGAAATAAATATCATCTCCGGTCTCCTTGGCCATCTGTAGCCTGATAATGAAAGTAAAGATAACTGCATGGCGAGCTAGGTCCACAAATCGGGTCTCTTACTGGGTAACACTCATACTACATTGCTGAAAGCGCTCAAACTGCTTGCGGTACTCCTCTCTAAGAGTGAAAGGAATACAATTCTCCAGAAAAAGCTTCAAAAACTAATCCCAATTGAGGGGTGTCGAACCTGCTGATCTACCCCGCTCATAGTCCTGCGACCACCTCTTGGCAGAATAGGTCATCTGAAACACTGAAGAATCTACTCTATTGGACTCAACAATACCCATGTTGCGTAACACCTCGTAGCTATGGTCCAAATAATCATGTGGGTCCTTAGAAGATGCACAACTAAAATGAAAAGGGAAGAGCTTTGTGAACTTATCTAACCTTATCAATCCATTAGAAGACATCGCGGGCCTCTACTGGTCTGAGTAGAAATAATATCCTGAACTATCCCAACTGGAGGAACTGCTTAAGTATGATATATGGGAGAATCTGCTCCGGAGTATGAGTAAAGGGAGTCTGTGCTCCTCCCCCAGCCTGAGAGACAGATGGTGCCACCGAAAATGCACCGGTCTGAGCCACACCTCTATAAGGCCCACCAAGCGAACTAGAGCATCCTGGAGCACGGGTCCGACTGGTGCGATCTGAGCTGGGATCTCCTCCTCATGATCAATCTGAGGCTCCACACTAGGTGTTGCGCAAATGCTCTTGGCTGACCTTTTCCCCTGCCTCGGCCTCCACCCCTGGTAGTGGCAGCAACATGGGGCTCCGGCTCCTGCCCGATTGCAGATACCGTGCGTATTCTCACCATCTATGAGAGAGTAAGAAGGGATTATTCAAACATCAATGATAGAATAAAATCGCACGCTAGGGAAAGAAAGAAGTGAAAATTTCCTAAATCTCCATAGCCTCTAGAAAATAAGTACAGACGTCTCCAAACCAATCCTCCAGACTCTACTAAGCGTGTTCATGACTCGTGAGACCTAAGCAACCTAGTGCTCTGATACCAACTTGTCACGACCCGAAATTTCCAACCCCGGGACTGTGATGATGCCTAACTTACACTTTCTAGGCAAGCCAACATTAATAAAGTATTTAAACAATTTTTAATGTTTATTATAAAGTAATGACATTTAACGAGAAATAAACTCAGAATTTAACGAAGTGGGAATAAAAGTGACGCATGCTCACTACTCCTAGAAATCCGGAGTCATAAGTACATGAGAAACTAGAAGTCTTCAAGCATAGTATGAAATAAATACAACTGTTCGAATGAGATAAATAGTAAAGATTGAAAATTGAAAGGAGACTTCAAGGTCTACGAACGCTAGCAGATCTACCTCAAGTCTTTGAAGCAAGTACGATCCGAGTAGACGCACCTTTAAACACCGCCGGGACGAATATCAGTATCTGCACAAGAAGTGCAGAAGTTTAGCATAAGTACAACCGACTCAATGTAATCCATAAGTGTCGAGCCTAACCTCGACTAGGTAGTGACGAGGCTATAACAAGACACCTACGTAAAATTTATACGGTTACACACACACACATAAACACACACACATACACACACACACACACACACACACATATATATATATAACAAGCATAACTATAAGATATTAACTGGGAGGGGACATGCGAAAGGGGTAATATCATGAAAACAACACGTATGAAATCACCAAATAGCATCTTTCGAAATAAGAAATGGTGTAACCAAGTAAATTATCAAAATCGGAAATCAAATAAGGCAATGAAATAAAGATGGCACAGCATCACACTTCATGCTTTTACTCTTGTCCTCACCATGTAATATCATGATAAAATTGTACGGCATCCCCCTTCGTGCTTTTACTCTCTGACACGACAACACCTTTCGTGTTTTAATACTCACGGCCTATCGATATATGATAATGAATTCAAATAAGGTACGGTATCGGCCTTCGTGCTTTTCACTCTTCCTCACCAATCAACAATACAAATCCAAATAACAAATGCAAGGCGGGAAACAATTTTACTCTACAATTTTACTCACGTAGAAAATAAACCAACAAGTCATAATCGCTCAAGTCCAGGTTAACCATGACACATATCTCACTCTGCAACCAAGCAATCAACCAACCACGGCTTTGACTTTTGAACAAACCTCCAAACCAACCAAATCTAACGAATTATCGACCAAATAATTCAAAATAAGCTTTAGAAACTACTCACAAGTGAAAAAGATTCAACCTTTAATGATTTTGAAAAAATTCAACTTGGGCACGCTTGTCCAAAACATGAGATTTGGACCAAAACCCAATTATCCATCCACTTCTGAGCTCAATTATGTGATTAGTTTTGAAATTCAACCTCAATTTAAGGTCTAAATTTCAATTTTACAAAATCTTCAATTTCTACCCAAATCCCCAATTTCTACCATAAAAATCTTAGATTTGATATTAAACACATGAAAAGTAATGGGTATTTGAAAAGAAATGTATTAAAGTTGCTTACCGGTGATTTTGGGAAGAAAAGTCTCTTGAAAAATCTCCTATAAAGTGTTTAAGGTTGAGAAATGGTGTAAGATGAGCTAAGTCCCAATTTTCTCCTCTTTTATCCAGCTGCGGATGTCATAATGCAAGTCTTGTTTGCAATTGTGAATGCAAAACCTGCCTCAGAAGCCCAAATTTTGATAATGCGACGAAAGGTTCGCAATTGTGAACTGTCCCCGTTCGCAAATGTGAAGCTCACCCCTCAGAACACTAAGTCGCAAATGCGACTCAGAGATGGCAAATGTGACCTCTGATTGTTAGCAAATGTGAACTTATTCCTCGAAAATGCGAGATCAACCAGCCCAGCCCCATGCTCACAAATGTGATTCCTTGATCGCAAAAGCAAGGCTCGTATTTGCGAGCCAGACCTCGCAAATGCGAGATTTACAGACTACACCAGCAACAGAAATGCACCAGCTATTCAAACTTCCACAAAAATCATCTTAAACGCGTCTGAAACTCACCCGAGCCCCTCAGACTCCAAAGCAAATATGCACACAAGCATAATAACTTCATATGAATTTGCTTGCACGATCATATCACCAAAATAACATCTAAAACTACAAGTCGAATATCATAACAAATGAAATTTCGAAGGCAACTAAAGAACAACTAGAATCACAACTAAGCATCCGAATCATGTCAAATTAACTCTGTTTGACACAAAATTTTGCAGACAAGTTTTAAATAGCAAAATAGACCTATACCAAGTCCCGAAACAAAAATCTTAACCCGATAGCCATAAAATCAACCTACGGTCAAACATAGGAAATTTGTAAACCTTGATGTTACTAGCTTTCGACAATATAAGTCGAATCAAGTTAGGGACTTCCGAATTCAATTTTCGGCATACGCTCAAGTCAAAAATTATGATATTGACCCACCAGGATCGTCAAAATACCGATCCGAAATTATCTACCAAGAATGTTGATCGTGGTGAATTCTAGCCACATTTTTAGTCAAAATTTCCATTTTAATCAAAATTTCATATAGAAGTTTTTTGAAAAGAGGCACGGACCACACAAATAAATCAAGAATCATCAAAAGAAGTTGCAGGAAGTCTCAGAATGCAAAATAATATTAATACTCAAAACGACCTATCAGACCGTCACACTTTCTTATTAAAAGTTGTTAGGTGAATCCCTAAAGTAGATTAATTTGATCAGCAAGACCCATACCCGTAGCATTGAAATTAATTTTTCGCTCGAAAAGGCGGTCACATGAAGAAATGCCCTACCAAACTTTGATTTCATATTTATGAAAAATATATACACGATATGTATAAATGATTATTTACAAATAATAAAAAACACATGTTTGATATTAAGTAACACTTATAAAAATTTTAAACCACTCAAAGAACCTAAGACAAACAAGCTCATGCCCATATGTGGCCACAAACCAATTGTCCGAGCATTAAAATTCTTTAAGTAATAAATTTCATTTTGAAATACTTTAGTTAATAAGATATATTTTTTCAATGGTTCATATTTTGAAATTTTACTAAGCATTAGTAGTTATATTCTTTAAAAGCTTACAATTTATAAACATATACTTTCAAAAGAGGTATTGCATAGAAATTCTCCAAACAAAGCAATTACCCATAATTAACTACGATGAATTAACTCTTTCAAAATATACAAATTTAAGAAATTTAATTTAAATAGCATAATTTTTTCTGTATAACAAGAAAAAAGAATTTAAATATTTGGGATCCACAACAATAATGACTAAAAGATTTATGGACTAATCTACAAGAACAATTCAACAATTTACCAACTAATCGACAAGATTTTAATTATTTTTTTCTAGCATCCAAATCATAAAAGTATACCAAAATCCCAAAGCGAAAGCGGTTCGAATGCAACAGTCTAGCTCGAATCAGTGGTTTGGTTTTGGGTATCCTCACGTGATAGATCTCACAGCCTAAAACCTTCTTGTTTGATACAGACAATGACTAATCACCTCTTTTGTGTGTGATAGTCTCCAAACACTTATAATGGTGTTTATATAGACTATATTTAGGGTTAGGGTTAGATTAACTAATGGGTCAGATTATTAACTAGTACCCTTTATGGATGTACTAGGTCCAAAAGGCTATATTCCCCAACATTAACTAGGGGCTTTTGCATCCGTACTCACTTTTTGTGTCACGTTTTAACTTATACCCGCTTTTTAAAAAAAATTGCATCTGTACCCGCTTTTGCGCATAACTTCAGCATGCGGGGCTGAAGTAGCAAAGACAATCACGCAAAACTTCAGCATTCTAGTAGACGGGCCTGAAGTAGCTTGCGAACTTCAGCTGAAGTTCTTCATCCCTAGTAAATGGGGAACTTCAGCATACGGGGCTGAAGTTCCCCAGTTATAAAGACAAAAACTTTAGCATACGGGGCTGAACTGGGGAACTTCAGCTCTTTGTCTTTGTAAATGGGGAACTTCAGCATACGGGGCTGAAGTTCCCCAGTTATAAAGACAAAAACTTTAGCATACGGGGCTGAACTGGGGAACTTCAGCTCTTTGTCTTTGTAAATGGGGAACTTCAGCATACGGGGATGAAGTTCCCTAGTTATAAAGACAAAAACTTCAGCATACGGGCTGAAGTTCCCCCAGTTACAATGGGGAAACTTCAGCTCTAGAGCTGAAGTTTTGTCTTTTGTAAATGGGGAACTTCAGCATACGGGGCTGAAGTTCCCAAGTTATAAAGACAACAACTTCAGCATACGGGCTGAAGTTCCCCAGTTTACAAAGGCAAAACTTCAGCTCAAGAGCTGAAGTTCTCTTGAGCTGAAGTTTTGTCTTTGTAACTGGGGAACTTCAGCCCCGTATGCTGAAGTTTTGTCTTTATAACTGGCGAACTTCAGATTAACTGGTGAACTTCAGCTCAGCAAGGGAAAGGGGAGCTGAAGTTATTTAAAAAGTGGGTACAAGTTAAAAAAAATTTAAAAAATGGGTATAGGTTAAATGGGGGTGACCAAATAGGGTGCCCCGCGCAATTTTTACCATTAACTAGCACTTTATTAGGCCCAAAAAACTATTTTTTCCAACACAGATAAAACAAATTACTAAGCATCTGTATAGATTAATTGAAAGGAAATTTTCGTTCTTATACCATATAGGAAATTATATTGCCAAATATGTTTATAGTTTGCATATTACCGGCCATGCTAATACTATTTCTACAAAAAATAGATAATTCATTAAATAAGGAATTATTGTAGCCGTAGGCTTCCTTATTTAGGCGCGCTAATATTGGAGAATTAAAGATTCTTTAAGATATTTCATTAAATAAGGAATCATTATAGCTGTAGGCTTCCTTATTTAGGCGCGCTAATATTGGAGAATTAAAGATTCTTTCAGATATTTCATTAAATAAGGAATCATTGTAGTTGTAGGCTTCCATATTTAGGCGCGCTAATATTGGGAATTCCTTAATTAATTGTCTGATTTTAATGGATTCGATCTCATCTTTTTAAAATATTTAATTACTTGGAACTCAACTGAAAGAATTAAAAATATACAAGTTGTTCTAGACTGTCAACACTTACGTCTAACGTAACAATATTGTAGATGCGTGCTAGTAAGAAAAATGTGGATGATTTAGTACTGTTTTGGACAAAAATATGTATCTAAAATGTGAAACATACATTTCAGGGGAAGCATGTCGAGTCCAAATATGTACCCAGTTTGTAGATATTTTGTAGATAAATTGTAGATTATTTGTATTCTGATTGAAGATGTTTTTTTTTCCTTTTTTCACAAATAAAAAATGACTAAAACTTCTACAAATCTTCTGCAAAAAAAGCAATTATGTCAAAAATCCCAATTATGCTACAATTGAATGGGAATTGGGGTATTAAAATTCAATGTACCCAGTTTGTAGATATTTTGTAGATAAATTGTAGATTATTTGTATTCTGATTGTAGATGCTTTATTTTCTGTTTTCACAAATCAAAACGACCAAAACTTCTACAAATCTTCTGCAAAAAATGCAATTATGACGAAAATCCCGATTATGCTACAATTGAATGGGAATTGGGATATTAAAATTCAATGAACCCAGTTTGTAGATATTTTGTAGATAAATTGTAGATTATTTGTATTCTGATTGTAGATGCTTTGTTTTCTGTTTTCACAAATCAAAAACGACTAAAACTTTTACAAATCTTCTGCAAAAAACACAATTATGTCGAAAATCCTAATTATGCTATAATTTTGTGATTCTCCTATACGCTCTTCTTACTCCTTATGAAACCGCTATGCTAAATATGGAATCCAAAAAAACATGATGAAGGGATAGATCTTCCTAAGCAAAATCCTTCCATGAACTGTTACAAGAAAATTGACTTTTGCCAACAATTGAAGCATCAAAAGAAAAAGATAAAAAGATTTGTTCAAGCTCAGAACATATTGAGAATCAAACTCTGGGAGATAAACCTTAATATGAAGGAACCCGAAATCATAACCATCAAATCGACCAGGCTTGTGCTCATCTTCTCCGGGCACAAAAATATTGGGACAAGATTGTAGAGGTGCCGACAGTGCCTTGGCTATGGAAGAAATAATTAGATTTTGATACAGAAACCGTGGATGTGGGAGGGAAACGTGGGTGAAGGTGTGAGAATTGGAGAGAGAAACGTGGGGGAGAGGGATTAGAAGGAATATACGGTACCATTAAATTAGGAGTGTAATTAATACCCTTAAAAACCACTAATGGTATATAATTGATAATTAAGTATACTAAATATAATTATATCAAACCTTAAATATTGAGGGTAATATAGTTTCTTATATGGCATAGGAATGTAAAAATTCCTTGCACTGATTTTTTCTTTTTCGCAAGTGAAGTATAACATAGTTCTTTGCATTTAGGTTCATAGCCCTTTGTGAACAACTAATTTTTGACCACACCCAAATTCTATACTATTTTGCTGTAAATATTAAT